>MUZC01000008.1:172866-193439 GCA_002072015.1 Radix auricularia
TAGAGTTGGCCTGTCTGTTAGAGTTGGCCTGATAGAGTTGGCCTGTCTGTTAGAGTTGGCCTGATAGAGTTGGCCTGTCTGTTAGAGTTGGCCTGCCTGTAAGAGTTGGCCTGATAGAGTTGGCCTGTCTGTTAGAGTTGGCCTGATAGAGTTGGCCTGCCTGTTAGAGTTGGCCTGCCTGTTAGAGTGGGCCTGATAGAGTTGGCCTGTCTGTTAGAGTTGGCCTGCCTGTTAGAGTTGGCCTGATAGAGTTGGCCTGTCTGTTAGAGTTGGCATGTCTGTTAGAGTTGGCCTGTCTGTTAGAGTTGGCCTGTCTGTTAGAGTTGGCTTGTCTGTTAGAGTTGGCCTGTCTGTTAGAGTTGGCCTGATAGAGTTGGCCTGCCTGTTAGAGTTGGCTTGTCTGTAAGAGTTGGCCTGTCTGTTAGAGTTGGCCTGTCTGTAAGAGTTGGCCTGTCTGTTAGAGTTGGCTTGTCTGTTAGAGTTGGCCTGATAGAGTTGGCCTGTCTGTTAGAGTTGGATTGCCTGTTAGAGTTGGCCTGCCTGTTAGAGTTGGCCTGATAGAGTTGGCCTGTAAGAGTTGGCCTGTAAGAGTTGGCCTGTTAGAGTTGGCCTGCCTGTTAGAGTTGGCCTGATAGAGTTGGCCTGTAAGAGTTGGCCTGTCTGTTAGAGTTGGCCTGTAAGAGTTGGCCTGTCTGTTAGAGTTGGCCTGATAGAGTTGGCCTGTTAGAGTTGGCCTGTCTGTTAGAGTTGGCCTGCCTGTTAGAGTTGGCCTGTCTGTTAGAGTTGGCCTGTCTGTTAGAGTTGGCCTGCCTGTTAGAGTTGGTCTGATAGAGTTGGCCTGTCTGTTAGAGTTGGCCTGCCTGTTAGAGTTGGCTTGTCTGTAAGAGTTGGCTTGTCTGTTAGAGTTGGCCTGTTAGAGTTGGCCTGTCTGTTAGAGTTGGCTTGTCTGTAAGAGTTGGCCTGCCTGTTAGAGTTGGCCTGTTAGAGTTGGCCTGTCTGTTAGAGTTGGCTTGTCTGTAAGAGTTGGCCTGTCTGTTAGAGTTGGCCTGTTAGAGTTGGCCTGCCTGTTAGAATTGGCCTGTCTGTAAGAGTTGGCCTGCCTGTTAGAGTTGGCCTGATAGAGTTGGCCTGCCTGTTAGAGTTGGCTTGTCTGTTAGAGTTGGCCTGATAGAGTTGGCCTGTCTGTTAGAGTTGGCCTGTCTGTTAGAGTTGGCCTGTCTGTTAGAGTTGGCCTGATAGAGTTGGCCTGATAGAGTTGGCCTGTCTGTTAGAGTTGGCCTGCCTGTTAGAGTTGGCCTGCCTGTTACAGTTGGCCTGCCTGTTAGAGTTGGCCTGTCTGTAAGAGTTGGCCTGCCTGTTAGAGTTGGCCTGTTAGAGTTGGCCTGTTAGAGTTGGCCTGTTAGAGTTGGCCTGTCTGTAAGAGTTGGCCTGCCTGTTAGAGTTGGCCTGTTAGAGTTGGCCTGCCTGTTAGAGTTGGCCTGTCTGTAAGAGTTGGCCTGTCTGTAAGAGTTTGCCTGCCTGTTAGAGTTGGCCTGATAGAGTTGGCCTGCCTGTTAGAGTTGGCTTGTCTCTTAGAGTTGGCCTGATAGAGTTGGCTTGTCTGTTAGAGTTGGCCTGATAGAGTTGGCTTGTCTGTTAGAGTTGGCTTGTCTGTTAGAGTTGGCCTGTTAGAGTTGGCCTGCCTGTTAGAGTTGGCCTGTCTGTTAGATTTGGCCTGCCTGTTAGAGTTGGCCTGTCTGTTAGAGTTGGCCTGTCTGTTAGAGTTGGCCTGTCTGTTAGAGTTGGCTTGTCTGTTAGAGTTGGCCTGATAGAGTTGGCCTGATAGAGTTGGCCTGTCTGATAGAGTTGGCCTGATAGAGTTGGCCTGTCTGATAGAGTTGGCCTGCCTGTTAGAGTTGGCCTGTCTGTTAGAGTTGGCTTGTCTGTTAGAGTTGGCCTGATAGAGTTGGCCTGTCTGTTAGAGTTGGCCTGATAGAGTTGGCCTGTCTGTTAGAGTTGGCTTGTCTGTAAGAGTTGGCCTGTCTGTTAGAGTTGGCTTGTCTGTAAGAGTTGGCCTGTCTGTTAGAGTTGGCCTGCCTGTTAGAGTTGGCCTGCCTGTTAGAGTTGGCCTGTCTGTTAGAGTTGGCCTGATAGAGTTGGCCTGCCTGTTAGAGTTGGCTTGTCTGAAAGAGTTGGACAGCCTTTTGCAACTCATGAAGATTCCTTTCCTTATCAGGATTTTTTCTCTCAATAATTTCTCCCAAGTTTATTTACCTCCATAAGCTTGACTGTGTTCATCTTTGTTGGTTTGCAGATTTTATAAGTGTTCTTTTATTTATATACTAATATAAATATTTTTATTACAAGTTGAAATATAAAAATAAATAGTTTCCCTTAAAAAAAAAAACACCAAAAACAATCTGACGCACTGCAGTAATTTAATTTTAATATAAGCTTAAATACTGCAAAATAAAATTACTCTTTTTAATACATGGAAGTAATCCTTTTAAATATTGAGGTGGATAATTTATTTTGCCACAAGGTGAATTATTTTAAGTTTATAATTTACCTACAGTGCATATTGACTGGCTGAACTGTGGCAGTAATTTTTTGACATATTGAGTAAGATTATTTTGATAATTTGAGCTATCGCTGTAATTATTTGACATATTGAGTAAGATATTTTATAAGTTGAACTGTGGCAGTAATTGTTTGACATATTGAGTAAGATTATTTTGATAAGTTGTACTAAGGTAGTAATTATTTGACATATTGAGTTAGAGGATTTATTTTGACAGGTTGAACTGGTTGACATGGAGATCAACACGGTGATAGAACTTGTCATCTACACCCTGAGCGTCATCGTCATCCAACTACAGTCAATGCCCCAGCCGTAAGTACTTATAATGCCCCAGCCGTAAGTACTTATAATGCCCCAGCCGTAAGTACTTATAATGCCCCAGCCGTAAGTACTTATAATGCCCCACCTTTAAGTATTTATAATGCCCCAGCCGTAAGTACTTATAATGCCCCACCTTTAAGTATTTATAATGCCCCACCTTTAAGTATTTATAATGCCCCACCTTTAAGTATTTATAATGCCCCAGCTGGAACCCCTACATACAAAAGCTTCTGGTTACGAAAAATTCAGGGTACGAAAGGTTTTTCGAAAATTTGTATGCCCCAGAACACGAAAAAAAATTCAGGTTCGAAAATTTTAAATTTTACGAGATCTCAACTCGTTGCCGAGAGTAATTTTAAAAAGCGCGCGCCGCCAGACTTTGAACTTGGGTAGACTCACTCACAGCCTCCCGCTCACCCATTGGTTATCTCCCTACTCAGACGCTAGCTGACGCCATAAGATCCTGCTTTCCTATTGGTCGGCAACTATCCCGCCTTGCTTACGCACGGGCGTTCATCTCTCTCTCTCTCTTTTGGTTCTGACTGCGGTATCGTTAACATTGTGTGCTTTTGATTGTTCGACGTAGTGTTTGTGTTACTGTGCACTGTTCTTAGTGTTTACTATACTATTACTGTATAATAACGTTGGTATGAAAAAAAAGGTGACTTTTGGCAAGGCCTGGAACGGATTAGGCTATTTACATGTAAAACGCGACCCAGGATACGAAAAAATCAGGATACGAAACCGCATCCTGAACGGATTAATTTCGTATCCTGGGGCACCACTGTACTTATAATGCCCCACCTTTAAGTCCTTATAATGCCCCAGCTGTAAGTACTTATAATGCCCCAGCCGTAAGTACTTATAAAGCCCCAGCTGTAAGTACTTATAATGCCCCAGCTGTATTTACTTATAATGCCCCAGCTGTAAGTACTTAAAATGCCCCAGCCGTAAGTACTTTTATGTGTTTGGTGAATATACATCAAATATTTTCAACTTAATCATGCAAAATACCTTAAGAAAAGAATAGAAAGAAGAAAAAAAACAGAACAGGAACAAAAACTCTAATAAATACAAATCTCATAAATTTATTTGTCTCCTTTGTTCATCAGTGAGGAACAAAGAAATAGGTGAAAAGTTTTTCCTTCCAAAGACTTAAATTTCTATGTGATTCATTAACTTAAGTATTTTCCCACTCGTTTCACTTTAACCTTTTTCCTCTCCAGCCTTGCGGACTCGTCGGCCATGATGGTTGGACTCTTCTTAGACTCAACGTTGGCGAGCCACACAGTAAGCTAAAATTCTTCTTAAAAACAAACAACTGAAAAATGCCTTCTATGTTAAATATGATTAACAACCGGTAACCATTGCCAAACTAGCCCATCGTGAACAACCGAAACCATTGCCAAACTAGCCCATTGTGAACAACTGGTAACCATTGCCAAACTAGCCCATTGTGAAAAACCGGTAACCATTGCCAAACTAGCCCATTGTGAACAACCGGTAACCATTGCCAAACTAGCCAGTTGTTTCACAGAATTTCTCAAAATGACAAACTCAGACAGGATTTCATCCATATATCATCTGGCTGCAATCAATCTGTGGGCCTATCCAGCCAGCATCCCTTTAAATAAAATGATTGCTTGCAGCTAATATAAGACTATAATTAAATAGTTCATTGGTTCCTTGCTCATGCTTTGTCTGTACTATGGGAACGGCCTTCCCAGCTAAAAATGTTAACTCTTTCCCTGCCAGGGGGTTTCGGGGGTTTCTGACACGTTCGTGCCAGACCATTTTTTTAGTTTGGTCATTTTTTAAGGGTGACCTTAACTATCGTACAATGTTTAATAAATGTCTAAAGCAACATTGGTGTATCTTATATCAAAAGAAAGGAAATTGAATAGAGAATTCAATTATGTAGAAGCAAATAAAATATTACCAAACCAAAAATTATTTTCACTATAAGATTTTGTGATCAATTTTTGTGTCTTAAATTTTCTTTGTAAAAAATCTGAACTTACCAAACTAAAAGAAAGTCTGCATAGCTGTAATCATTTTCTCCTTTAATTATCACAATGAAAATTCCATTTATGAAATAAATGCTTTTTAAATTTTGAAAATATCCCATGTAGTTTTAAAGTTATGACATTTTTTGTATTGATGATGACCATGGCAGAAAACTTTTTTCTATTATTTCCTTATATAGAAACCGAACTGTCACCACTGCTCTTTTTCCATATAATGCCGCATCATACGGATGAAAATCTTAACTAAATCCTAAAACTAATGTTTTATTATTGTTTTAAAATGTTTCTGCATCAATAATTCACATTTAAATTTCATAAGATAGCAATAAATACAAAAATAAATCACTATGTTCGTTGAGTAGGCGTGGCCATATATTTGTTTACAAAATAAATCGAAACAAGCTGCTAATTTTAACACTACTGAATGTAAACACATGCTATTTCTAAACAGAAAGGAAGTAGAAAAGAGTTACCTCTCATTTTAAAACTTAAAAAGTCTAATGGGACACTCTAAGCAACGAAATAAATTCAAAAACTCAAATCGCCTATATATCGGCGATTGGCACAAACGTGACCAGGCGAGATCGCCTATATATCGGCGATTGGCACAAACGTGACCAGGCGAGATCGCCTATATATCGGCAATTGGCAGGGAAAGAGTTAATCATGAAAAAAAAAACCAACACAAAGAAGTACTGTTTGAAGTGTTTGCCGGGACACTGAAATTGAGTGTAAAAATATTTTTTTTTTATTCCACCACCGGGAATCGATCCCAAAATCACTTGCACCACAAGCTTATACTCTTCCATAAGGACAGCAGAGCTTATGATTAATGGTAAATTTTACAAATATAAACAATATTCTATAATATGTTCTCTTATTGAGGCCATCAAACCATGTTTTTCGATTATTAAGACTATGGGGTCTGAATAGCCATCAGATTAATAGATAAGATTTATTAATTTATTTAATTCATGATATTTTCAAGAATTCGTGCAAATATTTGTCCACTTTTGTTAAATAATATAAAAAGTTTGAGGGCCCCTAAATCATCAGGGGCCCCTGGCTATAGACCATTCAGTGCCCCCCCCCCCTTAATCCACCATAGGACCCAGGATATATATTTTTTTGTCAATCTGCTATGTTTTTTTTTTAATGTCTTAGGGCTTACATGGAGGGCAGTAGTGATGACAAATATTTTGAGAATCCCTGCTTATTAACATTTTGTATATGTTTGTTGTCCCCTGCCTTTGTTTATAGGTTGTGCCAATACTTGCTAAAGTTACTTAAACAATATGTGCACTTTTATCAGGCCATTGAACTTAGTGGATATTTTAATGCAGCACAGCTTGTATAGAAAATTAAATGGAAAAGACGTAATCAAGGTAAGGGTTAGCCTGACAGGACGTAACAAAACAGCGCTGTTTTGTTACGTCCTGTCAGGCTAACCCTTACCTTGTTTACGTCTTTTCCATTTAATTTTTTATAAGCCTGATGGCAGTCTCACCCCTCATTTTGTTTACAGCTTGTATAGCATGTTTTTGTTACATTAACAGTATTTTAATTCTGTTAAAATAATTCTGTCAGAAAGAAAATATTTCACAGGAAACGTGTTTATTTGCCCACCTCATATTGCTCACCAAATGGGTTTGAGTCATTAAAAGAATGCTATAGTTGGAGTGATTTGGTGATTAACTATTTATTATTATACTATCGATAACCAGTTATTCTTGTTATGAAGTATTCAATATTTTTTCGGTTTTGTTTTATTATAGGCTGCTGCAGCTCTACTTTTCAGCCAGATGGTCACTTGTGGGGTCAACGCAGAGGTCCAGCCTTATGATATGCTTCAGGCTTGTCTGGCAGTGTTTACAGACCTGGACCAAGTATGTTATTGGTGTCCATCCCTACTGTTTATGGACTTAAGGAGTGTTTACGTCTCTTCACTTTGAGTCTGTCTAAGGTTTTTAAAAAAAAAAACAAAAAACTTATTGAATCAGTGCTTGGCTTTCTTGTATAAATTCTATCAATTCTCAGTTTCTGGACTTAAACCCTTTCAAAACCCTGGCAATCTGAATTAACCATTTGTTTAAGTGAGATACCCTGTCAAGTTTAAAACACAACCATTTGTTTAAGTCAAATAACCCGGTCAAGCTAAAATCAAACAAATATTAACTCAATAGCTCCTGAAGGGCTACTTCCGTATCTATTCCATATTCCGGACAAAAGGGAAGCAACTTCGTTAAGCTTTTGATTTCATGAGGAAAATGCTTTTCTTTTCTAAAAAAATTCATTTATCTTAAAAAATGAAATGATTAACACATCCAGGAATGAATTAAGTTTAATAATAATAAACATGCACTGCGAAATAATGACGATTAAAGACAGATATTGCGATTTTCGACACCTCGGGTCAATACACACTCGATAGAGATGCGTCAAACTAATACACACATGGATCGAAAGTGAAACAAGATAAAAACATCCGGTAATTTTTATTGAAATCTCGTAGAATCACACAAAAGCCGGAAGTCTCGAGGAAAGCGAGAGTGCGTCGCATTTAGTCGCATCAGGAACTAATGAGTTAAGTCAAATTACCTGGTCAAGCTAAAATGACCTGTCGTTTAAGTCTGTCACATCCACTGGAAACATCTAATCCATTTGTTTTATTCCATTCACCCTCCCTCTCCCCCACACACCCAGATCTGTGTCAGGCCCCCCTTTGAGTATGGTGTTCTGGACGGCCTCCTAATGCTGCTGAATGAGTTGCTCTGTGGGGTGAGTACAATCGACGACAGCCATAGAATGCTACGACCATAACAGCAGCCAGCTCCATCGGGTGGGCAGGGGCACAACTGTACCGCCCTGGTATTCCCCATAACCAGAGGTGTCAAAGTATGCTCTATGTGCCACCGCTTTCCACTATGCATACGTATGAGAGATTTAGTTTTTCTCCTTTTGTTAACCTCTAACATTGTAAAACACCACTGGTGACATATGGGCAGTAAGTTTAGAAAAGATGTTCCAGGTTGAAAATGTCAAAGGGCAGCATGCAAACTGGATTGGGAAATGGGAAGCTACTCTTGTCTTACAAATTAAAATTTTCAGGGAAAATGAATTATGTCACATTTTATTGTTTACATTACATGTTAAAATTTTCAGGTAATATACGTCTTTTCTTTCTATTAATTTAAAATAGTGTCTTTCTTCCTTCTATTTGCTTCCAATCTATTCAAAATTAGTGTTTTTCTTCCAATCTATTTGAAATAAGTGTTTTTCTTCAAATCTATTTAAAATTAATATTTTTCTTCCAATCTATTTAAAATTAGTGTCTTTCTTCCAAACTATTTAAAATTGTTTTTCTTCCCAACCATTAAGTGCTGTTATTTCCTAAATGCCAGGATTGTTGTAGAGAAATGGAAGTGCAGGTAGAAATATTGGTACATTTACAACTACATAATTTTGGTTGGTTACTGAACATTTATGTTTGTTGAAATTTGACTTGTAATCTTTGTGTTGAACAATTTATTTTGGAGTTCATTGTTGTTGTTTCTTTTGTGCTTGTGAAGCAACATCTTTTGAGTCTCATTTTTATTAGTATTTATGTTAAACAAAAATTGAAATGGTTTTAAATAGTTAATGATGTCTGTCACATCCATTCAACTTTAACCTTTGGCTATAAATTGGTTCATTCACATCCATTCAACTTTAACCTTTGGCTATAAATTGGTTCATTCACATCCATTCAACTTAACTTTCTCTGATTGTTGTCTGCTAAACATTTTTCTTAATCAAACAAACTCTCATTCTTCCCTTCTGGAATTCGGACATGGAATGGGTTGCCTGATTTAACCAGGAAATCCAATACTCTATCAACATTAAGGGGCGCGTTGGTCTAAGTAGTAGCGCGCTGGACTCCCGAACAGCTGAAAGAACTCGAGTCGCGAGTTCGAGCCATGGTACTGGCAAGGCCCCCAGGGCATTGTGCTAACCACACAATCCCCTGCTCTTCAGTGGTCAATGAAACTTGTGAACGCTACTTCACTTGCTCCCATGGACCTTCATGGTCTGTAAAGGATCAATCAAGATTAGACATGAATCATGGATAAGTGTAAGATGCAATAATCTTCTGTATAGAAGGAGTGTCTGAAACAGATAGATAAGATTAAATCATAGTTTTTAGTTAATAATACTAAATTCCCTTTTTTTGAAATACCCATTGAAATAATTTTTTTTAGACATTTGTATAGAGGGTACAAAATAATAACTGTTTTGATGTTTGTTAATTTGCAGACGGACAGCCCTGTGGCCAGTTTGTACATAGAGTCTGGTATCTGGGGCGCCATGTGGCACAGGATCGCCCAGGGGACGCAGGTCATCAGCCTGGACACGGAGATGCCCGTCCACGACATCGAGGGGAAGATCGAGCTGGTGGAGGAGCCGCAGAAATTCATCACCCCAGAGTGGTCACTCATCTCTCCCCAGGGTCTGATGGCCTCGCTGCAAATGGCTGTGTCAGTTTTTACAAAGGTTAGTCTACCGTCCCGCTCTGTTGATTTTAGCCATTCATAATTTTGTTGTTTTCTTCTCCCTGCAGTTTTAGTTCCAATTTAAAGCAACTCAATTTTTAACCGAAATCCTGGAAAACTGTATCAAATATTTGAGTTACTACATCTGTAGTAGAACAAGTTCATACATTCTCCCATATCAAAACACATCAAACTTTGCCTTGATATTATTAGTCAGGTGGGTGTATCATGTCATGAGATATTCTAGCTCATCATGTGAGCTATTTCTGTGACGAGATACACAGTATGAGAAGTTTTATTGTCAATCATTATTCAACCAATATTTTTAGAGGTTATGAAGACGTCATTGATCTTGCTTATAAATCTTTGAAAAATTCCTTGACAGAAATGAATTGCTGTTTTCAGTACTTGTTAACACAGTGCTATTTACATGTTAACACAATATTCCTGTTCATGTTAACATAATTTTATTGTCCATGTTTATTGATTGACGTAGGAAACCTACCAGTGCCTGCCCAACCTGGCCACGTCTGACAGCATCCTGATGCTGACCTTGGTCCATTTCTTGCACCCCAGGCTGCTGGAGGAGGTCCACTCCCAGTAGGTGGTTTAATTTTTGTTGTGGGGTCAAACTTCTGGGCAGGCGCAGTAAGACTCTGTGGGTCAAAGCTTTGTGGGATGTTACTTCAAATCAAGAGAGACAGCGCTCCCCCCCCTCCAACTTTATTTGGTGATTTTAAATGACTAATTAATTTTAATAAAACATAACTATTTAACTTCATCTAAAAACTTTTTTTTGTTCTAACGTTTGCCGGAAGGTTCATTGGTCAAACTGCTGAGACATTGTCCAACTGTGTTTCACACCAACATACCAGTAACCAACCTTAGTGATAAACTGTGATACTTAAATTTAAAAAAAAAAGAAATTACAATTCAGAATCCTCTGGGCAACAATCTCTCTCATACTATCCCCCTCTTTAAAAATCAATGGGAAATCCCTATATCCCTTTAAATGTTATTCTTAAATATTTGATATTTTCTTCTGTTCAACATAAATTTAAATATTGGTTTAACTCTTTTTCTCCGTAATTATTTTCCACGTTTTGACGGAATTATCTATTTTGGAAATTTGTCGCAAGCCACCATGCCATCTTAAAATGTAAATAACTTTTTTATTTTTTAACAGATAATGATATATTTGGTATTGAATTAAAGGGAAATGAATGATGTTTTTAGTCAACACAGACTCATGACCTTATTTCCATAAAATAATATGATTTTCTTGTAATGAAAATAAAGTTTTATTTTTAAAAATTTAATTTTTTTTTTACAAAACCTCATTCAAAGTCACTAAAATTTAGATTTTTATCTAAAATGTAATAAAGTAGTGTTTTTTGGAAACTATATTCATTTTTGCACCAAATAGAAACAATGTCACTTCAAATAAGCAAATAAATATAATATTAGAGCTCATTATCCATGGTCACCCACACTGGAAAATTATACAAAAAATTGAACTGTTTACAATGGAACTTGAAGCTATACACATTGTAACTAGAAATTGTTTTAAATTATATCTAAAACTGCACTTAGTTTTAGTGAAAATTTAGCAGCTTTCAAATTACATTACATATAGTCAATATTATTATTTTTAGTATAAATATTCATCAAGATTTGAGACGTTGGTGGGACATGATGTTTATCAACAGATGACTTGTCAACTTATTTTTTTTATCAACTACTACTACTAGTACTGGCACTAGTATTTTTCATCGGCAATTTAAAATTAATATCTCAATAATCATTAAAAAAAACTATACCTTGTTCTTGTTTATCATCGTAGTATTTAGAATAATATTAGATCAATAACCAGATGAGCTAGTTGAATATCCATGTTTGTAAACAAAACGTAAAAACGAAAATGAAAACAAGCCTTTCAAACGCTTCTTTCGTGGTGAAAACACGTTCAAACAACCGATTTCCGACTTTTTAATTCAGGGAAATCATTCTAGAATACATTAAAACTAATTTTAGTTAAATAGCTATGTAAAGAAACGAAACTATTCCCTTTTAATAAATCAACGCTGCCATCGTTGATCCGGCAGAAACGTCCCTTTGAAATCAACGATGGGAGCGTTGTTCCGGAGAAAAAGAGTTAATAATTGTGCAGGGTGTGAAAGATGGGTAGTTAAAATTCTAATACAGTTAAGGGGAGTTAAAATTGTGTGATGGCATTCATGTGGTTGGCACTGATGGTATCTTTATAAACAGATTAACTTGAATGTGTAGTTTTGAAAAAATAACTTTGAAAGTCACTTCTGCCATAGTTGAAGGGCTTGTTTGTAGTTCTTGTAACTTTTATAAAGAGAGAAATGACACATTTATGTCAAACCTTCAACACTTGATGTTAAATTAACTTTTTTTTTGTGTGGTCAGTTTTAACAATGACGGACCTCAGCTGGTGGAGGACATAATCCTGGCCGTGACACAGATGGGGTGCTTTCCCTTTGCCGTGGACATCACAGAGGAGCTGCTGGCAGAGATACAACAGTGAGTGGCACTCAGGGTTATGGTCAACAAAAAGTTTAGTTTATATAGAGATTTTTTATGTTCTACATCAGTGCTGCTCAAACTTATAGTATTTCGGGCCAGGAGAAATTTTTTTCAGTGCTCCAAGGACCGGTGCACTATTTACATGTATCAATGTGGTAGCGAAACATAATTTATTTTATTTAATTTGTTTCCATTTTCATTTATATGGTCGAAAAAATTAAGATATGTTATGGGGTTAGTATTAATGGTTGCAGATAGAGGATTATAATTTTCTGGCCTTACTTGATAATTTCTGCGGAATGGCTGCGGATGACCCACGGAACGGCACCGGTCCGCGGACCACCACTTTGAGAAGAACTGTTCAAGAGCATATTTGATTGTGAAATCAATATGCTTGCAGCATAACAAGTTGTCTTAGTAATTTTATTTGTTTTTTGCATCAAGTTAACAATGCTTCTTTATTTTCATCATCATAATGTAGTTTCTTTAATACATTTATAATACATATAAAATTAGATTTTTTTGCTAATTTATTTATTACATTTTTAAACATATCTAATAATTACATTTTCTAAAATGTACATTGATAACATTTTCTTTAACAATTATTTTATTACATTTGTAACAAATGATTCATTTTAAAATGTATTATTAAATATGTAAAATTAAATGTTAATGATTTTATTTGGTTAAAATGTATTTATATACATCCTCTCTCTGTTTGCCCCTTGCTTGTTCAGTTGCCTGTTCACCTCCAAGCTGCTGCCCCGCCTGCTCGCCGCCTGCGTCAAGTACCTGTCGGGGCCATCACTCGAGACACCCATGGGGCTCATCTCCCGCCTGGTTATCGGGAACGTCATCTTTGTGGACCAGTTCGCCACTGCTGTCAGGGTGTGCAAGGTATGGGTCAGATGAAAGCCCTGGCATCTTCTATTTTAGTTTCTCTTATCATTCATCACCATCATTTGTCCTTTGGTTTCCTTGTGGAACATAGGGCCTCTGTCAAAGCTCGCCACTGTGCATCTCCACTTTCTTTCCATGATCTGTTGTTCTACTGTCCTTTGTCCACACCTCTCCCACAGTTTGGAGATGAAAGCCCTGGCATCTTCTGTTTTAGTTTGTCTTATCATTACCTTTGTTATAAGTGTTCTGTCAAGGAGGGCGCTTTTCAGGCCAGGACCCCCTCCTCCCCACCCTGTAATCTTTCTCCGTTCGGTTTCCCTTTTTCAACCAAGGATATGCTGCATAATATTTTAATATTGACCAAAATGTAAATAGACAAGTTAAAGATGAATTTTTAAATGAAGAGTTTTCAAGGGAGAGAATAATTGCATTTGAAGGGAGATCACCAAGTTTTTTTTTAAAAATTACATTTTTCTAACTATTAATTATAATATTCACTTTTGATTGCTAATAATATCTTGGCAAAGAATATAGTTAAAAAATTTTAAATTTTAATCTGAGAATATCATTGCTCTATTACACTATGTTTGATTAACTTGAATTAATTAATCTTATTTGATTAACTTAACTTTAAAGTCCCTAGTATTTTACTGGCCATCTATTTTGTTTTTATTATAACTATAACTTTAAATTCTTCAGGCTGTGACGTTCCTTCAGAAATGCATGGAGAGTCGCAGCCCCCTGTCAGTTGTGTGCGACACAATGTCCCTGTGTAGTCACCTGGTGAGGACATCCCCTGAGCACCTGGACCTGGTCAGGACCATATTCAAAGGACCCGACGGTAAGTTGGACGCAGGCATTCTTGTTGGTCCTGGGGTAAGTCTTCAGAGCTTCTATGTAACATTCAAAAGAATCTAAATATATATATATATATATANTATCCGGCATCCTTCCGTCTCGCGAGACGATGGTGCATCACCGTTGGGTTGGGTTGCATTTCCTCGAGTGACTGTGCAGTCCTATCCTTGAGTGACAGTCTTTGCCACAGTTTTTACACACGAGTTCTGTGCTTCCAAATGTTTTGGCCTTTCTCCTAGCTCTTCTGTCTGCAGCCTCCTCCATTCTTCGCTCCTCGGCTACTATGACGCCCTCTTTGACAACTGTGCGCCACGTAGATCGGTCTTCTGCCTTACACTCCCAGTCACTTGTATGTATTTTGGCTGCTTTCATGTCCCTTTGACAGACATCTTTAAATCGCAAGCGTGGGCGACCTGTTTTCCTCTTTCCTGAAGCAAGTTCACCATATAGGAGGTCCTTCGGGATGCGGCCGGGGCTCATTCTTTTGACATGTCCTAGCCACCTCAGGCGTCTTTCACTAAGAATTGAGAACATGCTTTGGGTATTGGCACGCGTTAGTACCTCACTATTAGGCACTTTTTCTTGCCATTTAATACCAAGGATGCGGCGCAAGCATCTCAAATGGAAGCTGTTAAGCTTACGCTCTTGTGATGTATAAGTGGTCCATGTCTCGCTCCCATATAGTAGTGTACTGATGACACAGGCTCGATAGACGCACAGTTTGGTTTTCTCCGTTAGCTTGGTGTTTTGCCAGACCCGCTTATTTAGTTTAGCCATTGTTGCGGCTGCCTTGCCAATTCTGCTGTTTATTTCTTCTTCAATGGACAGTGTATTGGAGACCTTGGATCCCAAGTAGGTGAAGCTGTCCACAATCTCCAAGTTTTCATTATCGATATTTATGGTAGGAGGAGGTCGAGTGTCTTGGGCCATGATGTTTGTCTTTTTCAAGCTGATGTGCAGACCAAATTCTTTGCAGGCATCGGAGAAGCTTGACACGAGTTGTTGCAAACCAGATTCTGTATGTGCTGTTAGTGCCGCATCATCCGCAAATAGTAGCTCTCGAATTAGGACATCCGTCGTTTTGGTCTTGGCTCGGAGGCGGGCAGTGTTGAAAAGTCCTCCATCAGCTCTGGTATGTAACCAGATTCCCTCACTGCTATCCTTGAATGCGTATCGAAGAAGTACAGAGAAGAATATTGCGAAGAGTGTTGGTGCGAGTACACAACCTTGTTTAACTCCGCTGCTGACAGGGAAGGCCTCTGACTTAGCTCCATCGAACTGTACTGTGCCAAGCATATTTTCATGCAACTGTCTGATGATGGCAAGTAGGTGAGGGGGACATCCAATTTTTGCCAGTATTTGGAATAGCCCGTTGCGACTGACTAAGTCGAAGGCTTTTGTAAGGTCCACAAATGCAATATATATATATAATTCTCCTCATGGTTCAACTGTGCCGGACACCAAGCTGTCTAACCCCACCGACCAATCAGCTGGCAAGAGAAGGTAGTGCAGAGGGTGGGGATCATCGAGACCAACAATGCGTTCAATTGAGGTCAATTACTTTGTTCTTTCAGAACAACAGAATAGCATGTATTTCCTAGCGTAGTGGTTATTACATTTGCCTCACACGCGGAAAGTCGTAGGTTCAAGCCCCAGCTAAGACATTGCTTTTTTATTTTAAAAAAATGTTTGTGTTTGTGGCCGTTCAGTTCCCACTTTCTTTTCGAAACATGACTTTGCAACATGACTGTAAGCTTTGTTTCTCGACATTGGCGTTACAACTTACCTGAGGGTTGTCTAGTGAGAAATATTTTCCCACCTGAAATAAATTCAGGTGAGCTGAAATATTGGGATGAAGAATAGAAACAAAGTATTTTACTTTAGACAAGTCTCCACATCTCTTATTTTGAAGAATGTCTAATTCTTTAGATCATCTTAATTCTTTGTAACACCTTTTATGGAACATATTTAATTGTCTGGAACACCTGTTATAGTCATAGAACATCTCTTATTGCATAGAACATCTCTATTTGTCTGGAACACCTGTTATAGTCATAGAACATCTCTTATTGCATAGAACATCTCTATTTGTCTGGAACACCTGTTATTGTTATAGAACATCTCTTATTGCATAGAAATCCTCTATTTGTCTGGAACACCTGTTATTGTTATAGAACATCTCTTATTGCATAGAAATCCTCTATTTGTCTGGAACACCTGTTATAGTTATAGAACATCTCTAATTGTCTGGAACACCTGTTATAGTTATAGAACATCTCTTATTGCATAGAACATCGCTATTTGTCTGGAACACCTGTTATAGTCATAGAACATCTCTTATTGCATAGAACATCTCTAATTGTCTGGAACACCTGTTATTGTTATAGAACATCTCTTATTGCATAGAACATCTCTAATTGTCTGGAACACCTGTTATTGTTATAGAACATCTCTTATTGCATAGAAATCCTCTATTTGTCTGGAACACCTGTTATTGTTATAGAACATCTCTTATTGCATAGAAATCCTCTATTTGTCTGGAACACCTGTTATAGTCATAGAACATCTCTTATACTTATTGCATAGAACATCTCTAATTGTCTGGAACACCTGTTATAGTTATAGAACATCTCTTATTGCATAGAACATCTCTAATTGTCTGGAACACCTGTTATTGCATAGAACATCTCTAATTGTCTGGAACACCTGTTATTGCATAGAAGATCTCTAATTGTCTGGAACACCTGTTATAGTTATAGAACATCTCTTATTGCATAGAACATCTCTAATTGTCCGGAACACCTGTTATAGTTATAGAACATCTCTTATTGCATAGAACATCTCTAATTGTCTGGAACACCTGTTATAGTTATAGAACATCTAGAACATCTCTTATTGCATAGAACATCTCTAATTGTCTGGAACACCTGTTATAGTTATAGAACATCTCTAATTGTTTGGAACACATGTATTAGAACATTTGTTGATCTAGAGCAAATCTAACCAGCCGACTGTCAAGGTATGAGAATCACTGTCAATGAATGGTTCTGAGTTGTTGCTGAGTTGTCAATGAGTGTTGTGAGTTGTGGTGAGAATGTTATGAACTCTATTCAGTTGACGGACTTTGGAATGTCAGGCAATGACTTGAGAGTGCGCGCAAGGGCTATATATAGTGTGGGTCTGTGTAGTGTGTGAGACGAGTGGAGAAAAGAGAGAGGAGAGACTTGTAACGTCAGTGTGTGGACGTTCGGCCAGGGCTGGGTTGTTGACAGATTGTGTTATCGAGGTTGCTCGAGCACTGTGAAGGCTGTGGGCCTGTATGCCTATGCTGTGATGTCTCGAACACTGTAACGACTGTGAGCCTGTATGGCTATGCTGTGATGTCTCGAACACTGTGAAGACTGTGATCCTGTATGCATATGCTGTGATGTCTCGATGGCTGTATGAAGGATTTACACATATATTTATAGTTCAATAAAGAACACCTTCTATTCGACAAGAGTCTGTCTTTATTAAGATTGTATCCAGAACCCAGTAAGCAACACCGACAAGAAAACAAAATGTTTCACATGATGATTTGTTAGCCTTTACTTTGTCTTTTATTCTGACATTGGAAGGGGCCAGTTGTTGCCACAAACCCTAACTTACACCACAAACCCTAACTTACACCACAAACCCTAACTTACACAACAAACCCTAACTTACACCACAAACCCTAACTTACACAACAAACCCTAACTTACCCACAAACCCTAACTTACACAACAAACCTTAACTTACCCACAAACCCTAACTTACCCACAAACCCTAACTTACACAACAAACCCTAACTTACACCACAAACCCTAACTTACACCACAAACCCTAACTTACACAACAAACCCTAACTTACACAACAAACCCTAACTTACACCACAAACCCTAACTTACACCACAAACCTTAACTTACACAACAAACCTTAACTTACACCACAAACCCTAACTTACACAACAAACCCTAACTTACACAACAAACCCTAACTTACACCACAAACCCTAACTTACACCACAAACCCTTACTTACACCACAAACCCTAACTTACACCACAAACCCTAACTTACACCACAAACCCTAACTTACGTCACAAACCCTAACTTACACCACAAACCCTAACTTACACCACAAACCCTAACTTACGTCACAAACCCTAACTTACACCACAAACCTTAACTTACACAACAAACCCTAACTTACACAACAAACCCTAACTTACACAACAAACCCTAACTTACACCACAAACCCTAACATACACCACAAACCCTAACTTACCCACAAACCCTAACTTACACCACAAACCTCAACTTACACAACAAACCCTAACTTACACAACAAACCCTAACTTACACAACTAACCCTAACTTACACCACAAACCCTAACTTACACAACAAATCCTAACTTACACCACAAACCCTAACTTACACCACAAACCCTAACTTACATAACAAACCCTAACTTACACAACAAACCCTAACTTACGCCACAAACCCTAACTTACGTCACAAACCCTAACTTACATAACAAACCCTAACTTACACCACAAACCATAACTAACACCACAAGCCCCAACTTACAACACAAACCCTAACTTACACCCTATTGCGGATTAAGGGGGGGGGGCTGAGCGGGCTAAAGCCAGGGGCCCCCGACGGTTTAGGGGCCCCAAACTTTTTATATTTATAATAAAAGTGTACAAATGTTTGCACGAACTCTTGAAAATATAAAAAGTTAAATAAATGTATAAATATGAACTATACAACTGATCGCGATTCAGACCTGATACAGAATTGCGAAGTCTAAGTGCCAGATTTTATCTTATCTTAGATATACAGACGCTCCTTCTATGCAGAAGATAATTGCGTCCACAGACCATGAGAGATGATCTGTTGGCAAGTGATGCAGCGGTCACAGGCCACGGCTATAGGGGTTCCACGCATTACCCCAGCCGCCTAACTATTGTCTAGTTAGGTACCCATTCGGAGCTGGGTGACTCGGGGACTCCTCAGGCCGCGAGAGCAAATCCTCACCTTCGTGTGGATTCGAACCCGTGACCATCGGTATGACAGTCGAGAGCGCTACCTCTCGACCACCACGTCCCATTTTCCCTGGCAGGAGTAAAAAAAATCCCAAATTGGGCTATAAATTCCCACATGCATTGAAAACTTGAGATAAAACCTGAAAAGTGGCAACATGAATTAAATGCTTTCGCATTCATTTTAATGACTTTGGCCTTCCAAATTAAAAAATAATAAATATTTATGCATTTTTAAAGACTATTTTTAATAGAACACTTTCAATTTTTATTTAATCTTTACTTTTTTATTAAACAACTTGGCTACAAAGCAAAAATATGAATTATACTTTTAAATTTTTACATTATAAAGTTTTTAAAAAATTTTTTCCTGTAACAAACCTGTAATTTAAATTTGTCTGTGATTGATACAAATATTTTTTTTTAAATGAATGCTTTGAAATTTATTAATAATGAATCAATCATACATGGTTACATAGATTGTTATATATTTACATAGTATTAATGATTTGGTCCTTTATATGTAACAAACATTTTATGATGATTCGGGCTCAGAATAATTAATTATATTATTTAATAGTAATACATTTACACAATCTAACCTTAAACTGTCTACTGTCAGTAACAATGTTGGGGAAAACCTAGCCAAAACGTCAGGAACAAAACCTAGATCCAAAATAAAAAACTTAGACACGCTAAAAAATAAACATATGACGTCAAAGAGCCTCCCACCAACACAAAAAAAAAAGTATTTCTTTTTTGAAAATGAGCGTGTTTCAAATTATTTTATTTTCATTCAAGAATGTATTTAATTTTTTTTTAATTGTCAATCTAAAAAATTCCCATATTTTAGGTAAAATCCTTATAAATTTCCATATGCCCATTTTTAAAAATTTGGCTGAAAAATTCCCACGATTCGGGAAATTTCCTCTACTTAATAATCCATAAAACGTGATTTAATTGGCTCACTTAGAGAACATACAGTGGAACCCACTTACCTCGAGCTCGCTTAGCTCGACCACCCTATTATGTCGACGTTTTTTATTGGAACCGCCAAATTCTCTCTTTGTCTTAGCATTTTCTCGTCGTTTAATTCGATTTTTTTAAGTCGCCGAAACCTCATAACACGAGCACAAAAAAGGGTCAAATTTGCCACTTCACATCGGTTATCTCGATCCCCATGACCAATCGCCAATTTTGAAAATGTTAGCTATGATTTCTGTCTCAACATGGTCTGCTGGTGACGTCACAGCCCACTTGCGTTTTGCTCTCAGCGCTGTGTTGCTTCTGGTACCATGGCAATGGCCATCGAGGCCACGAAAAATATCAGCTTGCGACGTGTGCTGGGGACGTCACAGCCCTCTTGCGTTGAGACCTGTGTTGCTAACTTAAATCGCCAGCTTTTGAAAATGTTACTTATCGTTGCCACTCACCATCTCACTTCCGTATTTTCGCGCGTCTTATAAAAAGTTTTACGATTGGTTACGTTTATGCTAGCTAACCAATAAAATTGATCGTTCAATAAAAGTTCACAAAGTAACTGCATATATACGATACGTTTCAGATTCAGAGATGTGTTGGAGAATAATAAAAGTTTTTATCGATAATCGACGTTGGTTTTTATTTTGAAATTTGTAAATTTCTGCTGTCAGTTGGTGCACATATACCTTTTGTTGTTAGCAAACATGTATGTACAATTTTATAGCATGCCGATAGCTTCATCAAACAAATAACGGCAATGCTGTTGTGTT
>MUZC01000008.1:198344-227387 GCA_002072015.1 Radix auricularia
GACGTCACATTTCTTAAACCACCCTCCCTCATCATGCATGTCACAAATGTGTGACCCCCTCCCCTAGAGAGGCTAGAAGCGTAAAGTTATTGTCACGGTCGGTCGGATACCGTGGATGTTGTGGCGTGAGAATCTCTGATCTTATATGTAACGTTTTTGTTGTGGGGCCGTCCATAAAATAAATGACGTCAAGCGACTTCGGCTGATTTTTACACCCATCTCTTTTCCTCGTCACAGATGTGTGGAGCCCCCCCACCCCTTTTTTTGTTAGGTGCGTGACGTCATTTATGGACGGCCCCTTTGAGCTCTAGTCAGATAGTTGCTTAAGATAAGAGTAATAGTGGGTCTTTTAATCAATCATGAATTCATGAAGGTAGAAGGTCTACAAATAGTGCGGTGTGGTGTGAAAGGGAAAGCTGAGCAGAATACACATGAAGATTAGGGACTGACTGGGTCGTGAGGGACGTTTTAACGATGTGAAAGTTATTAAAACTTTTTAAACTTTATGGTCATGGATATATCGAGATTGATTAAACTTGTTTGAAATAAATCGAGTGTTGGTAAATACTTCCACTTCCAACGTCCAGTGTTGTACTTTGTGTTTCCATTAACCAGCCAAGACTCTTTCGGAGTTGCCGACGCTGGTCGATATCTGTGGCCCAGTGAGGACCTAGATAGATCCCTTTAAACAACGAATTCGCCAGTCATTTATGGACGGCCCCTAATTTCCCATTACATTTTTTTTTCAAAACATCTCTATTTCTTCGTTGACACAAACACATTTTCATCTTTACAGTTATTAATTTAATGAATGAATGAATGACTCCATGAAATGTTATATTTTTAAGTTATATACTAAAATTTATTGTTTCGTCAATTTTTTAATAAGTACTTTTTATAAAACATTTTCTGTCAGATAATTTATTTTAGCATGGGTCGACCCAGGTTAAAAACATCTGGCAAGCAGTTTCTTAGATAAACAAAATGGACGTTTTGTGACCGATTATGTATTATATAGAGCCGAAAAAATGCTTTAGAAATTAAAAAGACTCCTAAATTAGCGCTGTAACAGCTGAAATACAACATATAATAATATTTAATAATGCATTTCATAAATTAAAAACGTAAGATGTCACGAGAAAATAAAATTTCGCTCTAAAATAATATACGAGTAAAATCTGCAGGATTACCCATAATGAATATTATGGGTCATGGGTTTTGTGGTAAAAATAGTAAAATAATAATTAAAACTAAAATATATTGCGGCTAAAACCTATATCTCCGACCGGAGCGTCGCGTCTCTTCCCGTTGCTATGCAGGATAGTTGTTATTTTAATTTTAGGGTTAGGGTTAGGTATAGCTTTAGAATTTTCGGAAAATTCACGGGGCTTGCACTATTTTTCCGGGCGGTGACGTGCCATAGCAACAAGATGGCCGCCGATAAGGTCGGCCCGGTCGGAGATATAGGTTTTTACCTATATTGCTTTATACTTATGTCATTTAACAATAACAATAGTAATAGACATTAAATAATTTACTTTTAATATCTTAAAATGGAAAATATAGAATAGAAAGATAAATTGATAAATGCACCCATTTTAGTATTAGAATTAGAATTGGTGTTTTTGTCACTTTTCGTCATAGTCATAGTCATGCAGTTTGGTTTATGAATGACAAATATTTGGCTAATTATCGTTGTACGGATCCAAGATGGCGGCCGGAAAGTTCGTCGCGTCCAGGACTGAACGGTTGCTATGTTGTAGTTACCTCCCTTTGTTGTTCTATTTCCTCGGTTGTCTCCCTCACCGGGGGTGGGGTCTAAGGGGAGGGGGAACGACTCCCCTTAAAATTTGAAATAAATAATAAAATAACAACGGGGTGGGGTTTGGGGAGGGTACTCCCTCCCCAAAATAAAAAAAAAGAAACGGGGGAGGGGTCTAAGGGGAGGGGGAACGCCTCCCCTTATAATTATTAGATACAAATCATCGAATACGAAACTGCGGATATAGCGAGTGATGCAATAATCAATAAGCGCGCGAATTTGAAGACTCGCTCTTTTACCGATTTGCCTCCGTAGCGCAAACATCGCATTGGAAATTTATTTGTGATTTTCTAAATGGAAGAAGCTGATTTAAGTGTTTTCTAGTGATATTTTCGGAAGGATATAACTCGAGAATTATTTATACGGTGTATTTTTCGTGATTTTCTTCCATTGCCCGGCCCATTTCATTTTCAGCATTTTCCTCTCATTTGGGGCTTTCGATCCGCCCGCCATCTTTGTGACTTGCATAGCAACCAAAGATGGCGGCCGGAAAAGACCTTATTTCACCCTGATCCGTACAACGATAATTTACCAAATATTTTTTTATTGGCATAATTGGCAAAGCTTACACTTATGATTGTTTGCAAAGTTTCTTTTGCTAATTTTTTAAAATTGTTCTTTTTTTTATATGAATCAGTGGCGGCGTTAGGTAAGCGTGGGGCCTAGTGCCAGCAATGACCCCGCGGGGCCAGAGTACTAGTAAAGATCGCTAAGCACCAGTATGCTATGGTATTTAAAAATACCTCTTTCGTTTCTTTACAATCGTTTCCAGCATACGTTCTACCATCAACTCTTTGGTTCTACATGTTTAGGCTATTAACCAGGACAAGACATGTTCAGGACCGAAACGCGGGGCCTACCTAAGCACGGGGCCTGGGGCAGTCGCCCCCGTTGCCACCCTCAAACGCCGCTCCTGATATGAATGCTAGTATTTCAATAATAATACTACAATACTACGACTACAGACAATAAGAATTTGATCGTAGCAATAGATAATAATGATAATAATCGAAAAAGTGTGTCAATAGGCCCGTGAAACTTGAGGTTCACAAATTTGGGATACCAATGCAGGTGTGGTACATTAACTGTTTGTTTATTTATTTAAGTAGTAGTTACAAATTTTTGGTAAACGTCTAGTACTCCGACCGCACAACCATTACCGGCGGCCATCTTGTTGCTATGGCACGTGACCGGCCCGGAAAAGTAGTGCGAGCCCCATGAATTTTCCGAAAATTCTAAAGCTATACCTAACCCAAACCTTAAAATTAAAGGTAAAAACCTATATCTCCGACCGGGCCGACCTTATCGGCGACCATCTTGTTGCTATGGCACGTCACCGGCCCGGAAAAATAGTGCGAGCCCCGTGAATTTTCCGAAAATTCTAAAGCTATACCTAACCCAAACCCTAAAATTAAAATAACAACTATCCTTCATAGCAACGGGAAGAGACGCGACGCTCCGGTCGGAGATATAGGTTTTAGCCAAATTAAAATAGCAACTATCCTTCATAGTAACGGGAAGAGACGTGACGCTGCGGTCAGAGTAATAGACATTAGCCCAAACTTTGACTACGAAATTAGACTTTGATTTAATTACTTATCACATAATTTTATTTAATAAATAAGTATTATAGTAGAAGTTAATAATTATAATTATAAGTAACATGTCACTAGTATGTAGTATTATATATAGTATATAATAATTTAATAATAGTACACTATTCAGTATCACATAGTGTACTACAGTCTACAGTACTGAGTAGTACAGTATATAATAAAATTGAATAATAATAATGTAGTAGTATTGATTAAAAATAATAATAATGAATAAATAATTATTTATACTTATAGTAGGCACTTGGATGAAAATTTAGAAATCATTTAAAAAAATTTAAAGTATTAGTATTACTAATTCTATTATACAGTTTTATAAAAATAGAGCCTTCTGGTGGGGGTTAAACCCTGGGTAGGTCAGTGATGATCCCACGCTTTGCGGCGATCTAAACTATAGAGACTCGTAAGCTTTGCCGTGGCGGCGCCAAAGTGATACTATGTTGATAGCGAGTCACAGTAGGAAATTCCACACCTCCCTTGGGAGGCACACTTAAGTGGGAGGCGTTTTTGACCTAGTGTCCTGGACGCCCAGGCGGCCGCTTGTAGCAGCGACCGCTCGGGGGGTGGGGGCTTCTCAGTCGTTACGTCCCTTAGGGGGCCAGAGGGCTGAGGGGGTTTTCCGGGAAGCCCCATGAAGAGCGCAGGCTTGGGACTGCTGATTTTCTTCCACATGTAGGATAGAAATAGAGCCAGGTGAATGGTTAAAGTTTAAGAAAAACAAAGATAAAGTTTCAAGCTCAAGTGGTAGAAAAGTTAAGAATTTTTTTTAGTAAGGCCCCCAAATCCCCTTTTTTTATAATTGGATTTTGCTCCACATTTCTTGACTCTATTTGGGTTTTGGTTTTAGACTAATAATTTTATTATAATATTAGATAAAAATCTAATAATTAAATGAAATACAGTTAGATTTAAATTATTTTAAATGTTAACAATTTATGTAATAAAATCTGCATTTATTTATTTTTAAGTTTGTGAAGTAAAATATTTTGATGTTTATGTTTTTTCTTCTAAAAATTATGTAATAAGCTGATTCAGCATTTAAAAAATAATTTTTGTTTGTTTGTTTTAATGTTTGTTTAATTTTAACACCCCATTAATAACAACATAAATATCATTACATATTTCTGTAATCTTTTCTTTGCAATTGTTTAACATTACATATAAAAATAAGTAATACAGTGACTAATTGATATATTTACTTGCCATTGCATGAGAAATACCATCCATTGTAAAGCTTAGGCTTTCCCCTCAAATCAACTTGAAGACATTTTTAAAAAAAAACAACCCATGGCAAAAAAAATATATAAATTACAAAAGCACTAGTTTATTTGTGATAACAAATTATTTTAGTTTTGACCACAGGACTTCTTGAACCATCATTATTAATTTTTGACTTCTGGTAGTTTTAGTGAAGACGCTTGAAGGGCAATGGAAGAACCCCTCAAAGTTATTCATTGTTCAGAACAAAAAGTTAACGCTTACTTTTCGCAGTATAGCGCAATAACAAGACTTGATGCAATCATCTTCTCTTTAGTCAAAGTAATAAAAAATATTGCCTATGAAGCAATGTTTATCTGGTGTATGCAACACAGTTATTTATTTTATGTTACTGAATACTAAGAAATAATTTCCTACTTAAAGGTGTGGGCAAAACAAGTGTTGTGATAAGGTATGTTGGAGGCATGTTTAGCAAAGCTGTTAGTCCCACAATTGGAGCATCTTTCTTCACATACAAGCTGTAAGTTACTCTATTTTTTTAGAACAAATTGTTTATTAGTGTCAAATCAACATCTATTTAAATTTAAACATTATTCATTATTACTTTCATTCATTCAATTGATTCTCATATTCTTTCTTGTGTATGTAAAACTTGCTTGAATCATTTATGAGTAATAACTACAGATACAGATTATAATAGTAATTTAATATGAGAATGATCGTGTTTATAATATTTTCAGAACTTTGGAGCAATATCGAGTAAAACTACAAGTCTGGGATACAGCTGGACAAGAACGGTTTCGGTCAATGGTAAGATTTTAAACAATTTCATTTACAGAACTCTTGTGCTCTCTTGCAGCTTTTCACTCTAAAACTTTACTTTATCACCCACATTACAATTGCAATATAAGGAATATTTCCCAGTTTTTTGCGTTTTTTATTTGTTAAATTCTAGAGATACCATTTTAAGAGAATGCACATACTTTTTTCAGATAATTCAAAGTTATTTTTTTAGCTAGTTGATTAATAACATATTA
Source organism: Radix auricularia (assembly GCA_002072015.1). Classification (NCBI taxonomy): domain Eukaryota; kingdom Metazoa; phylum Mollusca; class Gastropoda; family Lymnaeidae; genus Radix; species Radix auricularia. Next base: position 204,035 of record MUZC01000008.1, read on the forward strand.
AAAGTTGCTGTAGCAGAACAAAATAAAGTACAAGGTTAACATTGAACTTGGTTAACACTTTCTGTGTTTGGACTAAACATCCAAAAATATGACAGGAACTTATCACTATCACTAAATAAAACTACCAAAAATCATATATAATTTAACTATTTATGTATGTGAATATACCATGATTTTTGTATTATAAATGCAGTTATAATTGGCATTCAATCACTTTCTTAAATATAAACCATCAACCATCTTTTACATTTGTTTTACTATACTACAGGCTCCAATGTACTACAGAAAAGCTAATGCAGCCATGTTGGTCTATGACATCACATCTCTAGAGAGTTTCTATGACATTAAGGATTGGGTAAAAGGTCTGTTTCCTTTAAGTGATTGCCAGGTGACAGTGTACATTAACTGCTTTATTAGAAACATTATTAATGTCATTTTTAGTCATGTCATATTTATGATAAGAGATATCTAATGATTCTAAAGGAGCAACCATTGCACCAAATTATGGTTGTGTCAGTTTTAATGAAAGTAATAAGATTTTTGAGACAATATTAAGCTAAGCTCAAGTGTTTTAACTCATAATGTGCCATAACGTTTTTGGAAAACTTCCGCCTCAGTACCATAAGAAATTAAAAAAATTGCGTAAAATCCATTTTCATTATTATGTTAATACTGATGTCATCTTTTAGAATTTTAATAATAAAATATAGCAAATCTCATCTTCGAAAAAAAAAGTAAAAACTTCCAAAAAACATCGCAAATCGAGGTAGACAGCCGCCATTGCCGGAAGTCGAAAACATCGTTCATCCCACACTGAATAGTTTTTATTTTCTGTAATTTCGTTTCTAAAGAGAGTTCTATCGAGTCGCGCATTACCGCTCTTTGTTACTAAAGGGTAAACTGCGGATTACCGCGCTTTGGTACATTAAGAGTTAATAAGGACAGAGGAGAACAACTAAAGTTTTATTTGAAGGTCCTTATATGTGAATAGATAAAAAAAGAATATGATTTTATCTTGATTGACCTATAATCTGATTTTTATAGAAGTCAATCAGCCTAAGGAATTCCGTTTGTGTATACCTTAGACAACCTGTTAGGAACATTTTAATATTAGGCATTATGAACTGAGAGTTTGGTTTTTTAATGAGAAAATTACAGTAATGTAATATAGATACTTCATAATTTATATGTCATCTGTTATCTTTCTGTAAAATTTCTATTTGCATTTCTTCTACTTGTTTGCAAGAATACCATTTTCTCATTATGTTTATTTTTCTCTTTGCAGAACTGAAGAAAAATGTTGATACTCCAATAGGTAAGAAGAATTTATCTTTCTTTTTTCTTTTTTTTAGATTAATAAGATTATTCTTTTGTTTGAGACAAATGTTTTTAGCAGTAATGAACATTACTACAATGTAATATTTCTAAGAAGCTGCTATGCAGTTACTTCTGAAACTAGCCAATATGGATGGACACAGGAGTAAGTCCTTTGGTGTGCACTCTTTTTAATAAATGGGATAGAAAATATTGGAACATTCCTCCAAAGTTTTTGAGAGAATATGAAAAGAAAGTTCAATATCAGAAAATATTGAAAGTATTTAAACATCAATGCGCAACAAGCATGCTAATGTCTGAAGTGGATAGTCTTGGCATCATAGTATTTATGGAAGAAAGCATTTATTCATACATGTATGATGTGAACAATTTCTGTTTTAAATGCATCTCAATATTTGGAGTTTATATTATATGGAAAAGTGTGTGTGAGGAGTCTTTCAATAAAGAAATGCCTGTGTACTTAGATCTGCTTCACCCATTTGCCTTTGGCTAATGATGATACATAGTCTGCAACTTGGTTTGAATTTAATCTCACTGAAGTACTTTCAATTTGTCTCCGTAGTCCTCTGCCTTCTGGGAAATAAGAGTGACCTTGACAGTGGGAGGAAAGTGAGCAAGGAGGATGCTGAAGAGTATGCCTCATCAATTGATGCCCTCTTCTTTGAGACTTCAGCACTGAAAAATACAGGTAAAAGATAATGTTGTATTGATTTCTCAGTGAACTTCATTTTGTTCTTAACCTGAGTGTCATCAGGCAGTATTCATTTATATGACCCACATGTCTTCAGGTATTGCTTATTTATGTGACCCACATGTCATCAGGCAGTATTTATTTATATGACCCACATGTCATCAGGTAGTATTATTTATATGACCCACATGTCATCAGGTAGTATTATTTATATGACCCACATGTCATCAGGCAGTATTCATTTATATGACCCACACGTCATCAGGCAGCATTTATTAATATGACCCACATGTCATCAGGCAGTATTCATTTATATGACCCACATGTCATCAGGCAGAATTCATTTATATGAACCACATGTCATCAGGCAGTATTTATTTATATGACCCACATGTCATCAGGCAGCTTTTATTTATATAACCCACATGTCATCAGGTAGAATTCATTTATATGACCCACATGTCATCAGGCAGAATTCATTTATATGACCCACATATCATCAGGCAGAATTCATTTATATGACCCACATGTCATCAGGCAGAATTCATTTATATTTATATGACCCACATGTCATCAGGCAGAATTTATTTATATGACCCACATGTCATCAGGCAGTATTTATTTACGTGACCCATTTTTCGCCACATGGCATTGCGCACTTGACCTGAAAGTAATCTTATATATGTATGTCATAGAACTAGTAGCTGTTGTAAGGATTTCATTGAATTTAATATGTATTAAGATTATGTATTAAGATTTTATCTCATATGATGTATGTAACTAAGCGCTGAAATTTATTGTTATAAGAAAATGACACCAATGTTAGTGCCCTTAACAATAATTTATTTATACAGGGTTTTAAAAAAAAAAAATTATATTTTCTTAAGCACATGATTAATACTAATAAAATGGATGAACAAATATTAATCCAGTCTAACTCTGTAAAAATTTTGTAGTCGCATAGGCATCGGACCACAGCAAATTTTTATAATATATGTGTTGTGGGATGTAAAATTAGGCACATAAATGGATGCTGTGCAACTTTAAACGCCATTAAAAAAATTTTTGCACACAAACAAACCTTAACAGGAACATTGCTGTATCTCTCTTAATTCAAAGATTCCGCTGCTCTTCACAGTTGACCACCTCACTTATAGTCTAGTGGGTAATTTTCTATAATATAAGTTTGAGTCTAGAAGGCTAAGCAATAATTCTACAATTACATTGAAGAAAACCTGGTACCACAGAAGATATATTATAAATATCCACACATAAAAAAGCAATAACATATATTTAAAAAACAAAATTAGCACCATTTTGATCATCATTATTTGATTTACTAGACTGAAGGGCCATTGTATCTGTCTAATTCTAACATACTTCATTATTTATTTTTACACAAGTAGTATCTGAAAACCTTATGAGTTTATATATTATTCTAGTATAGCAACTGAAAATTTAAAATAACAATTCTAGCTCATTTGATTACTCAAAAAAATTATTGTTTAGATAAAATAATTCTTAGGAAAAACTGTTTGATACAGTATTTTTTGTGTTAGATGAGCTGACAATGAACTCAAGGGTGCAATGTAAATATATTTTTTACTAATGCTCTTTCTCATTGAATTCCTAAGCTCACCACAGATATAACTGTTTGCTCTCTGATTTCAGGGATTGAGGATGCATTTCTCCAGGTATCCAAACAACTCATCCACTTGTATGAGACTGTTCCTAACAGCGGCATGGGTTCCCTCATCTCCCAACAAGCCCCAGACATGTTCGTCCCTAACCAGGGCATGGTGCTGTCCAACAGAAACCAAGACAGCACAAACCCACCCCAGGTGTCCAGTTGTTCTTGCTGAGATAAGATAGGTCATCTGTGTATCAATGTAAGAAGGTACTCACTGTGCTTGGTGTAGTTTAGATAGACCATTCCTGATGACAGGTTGTGTGTTGGTGGTGTGTTGTTTAAATGAATGAAATGTTTGTGTGTAGATGTTGATAATGACTATGATAACGTGTTTAAATTCATAAGTGAGCAGTGTGTTGTGACTTGGTGTGGATGTGTGAGTCTGAAGTCGCCTTGTGCCCTTTTTGGAAAAAAAAGAAACTGAAGAAAAAAAAAGAATTTTTATACCAATCTTTTCACAAATAATTTGCAAGGTAGTATATGCCTACTATTCTATTTTGAAAATTTGATTGTACATACATGCACATAGAAAATCATTTAATTGTTTAACTGCAAATCATAGTTTCTCGTATTTATGGTGTCGCATAAACATTTAATTCCAAACACATGGTGCTATCAAACTTAACCATGTGTTTCCTGCCATTATCTAACACAGCTCCAACAATTTCATAATTATTGTTAAAATACTGTTTCAAATTAAAGTTAACATTTGACACTAACATAAACCTGATATTGTGATTAAAAACCTCCTTAGATAGAGCATACATATTTAATTTTGCTATATTATCTATGCTATATTTGTCAGGTTTAAACAAAACCTGGTTAATTTTTCTGTTTCTTTAATTATACACATCAGTCATACTGGCCCCATACCTTTCACATTTGGGAGAAATTTCTTTTTTATTTTGAAGGTTAAGAATCAATGCTGGTCCTGATGTACATAATAATTATCTTCTATTTTTTAAAATTATAATTTCAAAGACAATATCATTAACAGAGGTTTTCTGCTTTATCTGGACATTTTTAATCTGTAATTTTTATTAACACTCTATACAAATGTTTTAATCTTGCGCAATGGAGTAGCTAGGCGTTGCGGCTTGCAGTGAAATAGTATTGTTTAATGATTGAAGAATAAGGATGCTAGTCTTTTGTAAGGGTACATAATTTAATGTGGAATGAATTTTCTAAATTAGGCATAGTAAATATCATGCAATAATATAAATATTTTATGCCATAAATGTACTCCAGTATCAAAATTTGTGTGAATTTTCTCATATTCTTCAAAATTATTTCTATAACTTTGCATTTAAACCATAATTATTTAAATTAACTTTTAAAGAATGACTTTATAAGTGTGTGGGGATGTACCATTAGGCCTAGCTCAAGAGTGGTATTATTATATTGAATGCAGGTCCTTAATTTTAAGATTTTTTAATGGTGTGAAAGTTCCTGAAAGAGAAATAATTAATTGAAAAGTAAACATATCAGCAGATATGACATACAATGTTTTTAAAAAATCTAAAACCCTAACAGATTCATTGGTTCTTAAACTGTTAGCTTTGATAGCTGTAGTTTACAAAGGTTCTTTTTTGCTAATGTTTTGTAAAATTTTTAAAAATTATAACCTTGTAGGTGCCATACAATATGCAATTCACTTTAAAGTGAAATTAATTCATAAATTTGGTTGTGAATTAATGATTAATTGTTTCAATGACAACAAATTTATTACATATGGTAAAATGTTTTCCTGAGACTTATGGAGCTGGTAGATTTCTTATTTGGATACAATTTATGAATCACAATGCTACTTTGCCTTAAACTTAAAGTATAGACATTTTTGTCTTTAAAAAATATTTTTATATGATGATAGAAGAAAATTAATTGCCTTATCTCTCTTAGGGTTGCTAAATTTATGCTGGAACAAGTTGCGAATTATGTATTTTATATGTTTTATGTTTTAACGTGCAATTCAATCAGCTATAATCTGTGCGTGACAGAAGCTATACATTTTGTGAGCGACATACAAATGAGTGCCTAGATTATGTTTATAAAAATGTATTATACAAGATACCATGTGATATATGTACATGCTGATAATGATTTTTTTATGTTACTGTTAGGTAGACAGAAAAATGCACAATTAAATGAGAAAAGAGAACGAATCTTAGCTTTCTCCCCCCATTTCTTTCTTGTTCTAGTTCAATTGATAAATGAAAAGAAAAAAAAATGTGGTTGTCTCATTTTAATCATGAGATCTAATAAAAACATGCCTCTTGGCTAAACTTTGTGTAGAAATATTTATTGTTTGTGTCTTCTCAACTGAAATACGGCTTAATTCTTTTATTATTCGTGTAGTGTTCTATATTAACTTCTATCTGTTCATATGACAGCTGTTACAGCAAGTTGGCACTGTCTATCTGATTATAAGGGTATATTTTGTATTGGCTAGTATTTAAGCTGGTTTTACTTTTCATTTTTCATTGTTTTGTACTTTGGCCTTGAAAAGAAAAAAAAACGCAGCTGTTCAGTCACTGTTAATAAATTTAAATAAAAGATAACCATTTGAATGATCAAACCTTGTCTTACTTCCTTAGCCACCCCTCTGAAACAATTATTTTTAATCTTGTTGAACTGCTATTATGATTGTTTTATGTTTTCTTACACATCTGCATGTATATTGCTGATTAGTAATCATATACTTAATATCACTTTAGAGATACCAAAAGCAATTTTTTAATGGAACTAATAATTGGTGTTTTTGTTTACTTCATTTGTAAATTCTCTGTGGTAACCAGTTTTATTGAATTCTAATAATCCATCTACAGAAATACTGAACCAGTTGGAGCATAGTGCACTGAAATGTTTGATATTAAATGTTGCAATATAATTTTAGTCAAATTTTTAAAGACTGTATTGCAGTTTTTCTATTATTTTATTTATAGGACTTTGAAACAAGATTAGTTATATAAAATGTATTGTGTTATAAATATTTTAACGCAAAAGCTTTCTATTAACTCAGTGATTAGTGCACCAAATCCTTACATTGTTATCTTCTTTTTACTATACATGATAAAGGTTTGTGGGTATCACATCAGTGTAACACTGTCATTTTAAATTGTACTTCAATAAATAAATCGTTTCGATACCTAAATTTAAATTGTTTTTTCACTCCTGTAATCTAGATCAAAGTTAACTTTATTTTTAATAAACTCAATTCAAGCCATAATTGTCCATGGTTTGGGCAAACATATACTGGGTAAAAAAAAAACAATTGGAATACATTTTAAATGATTTGGTTAAAGAAAAAATTTGCTTAAGATAAAAATTGTTCAACCCAATGCACAAGGCCAGGACCTTTCATGTCAATGTTTTCTCTTTTTAGGAATAAACCTTCCATTTAACTTTGTTTTAAGGAATCAATAAAAATCATATAAGTTTATAACATTTGTAGGTATCAAGAACACTGAATTTTTTTTTACTAGTATTACCCATATGGAGGTCTATAGTTAGGAATATAATGTAATTTAGCATAACAGGAACACAATTTGCTGAAATAACATAATAATATGACAAATATTTTATTTAATTGATCAAGTGCAGATCAGTATGCTACAAAAATTAATGTCATTATTTGCATGAGCTAACCAACTAAATAAAGATTTAGAAAAGTCCAGCAAGGAACCATTTTCACTGAAATTGTTGAGAAAGAAAATGTATTGAGAGCCCCTTGGCATGAATTTACTTCAAATAAAAGGGTGAAATAACTCTACGTAAAGAAATCCTCCCCTTAGTGTAAAGAGTCTCTTGCATTTATTTATGGACTCTGAAAGGGTGCAAAAATTCTGTGCTTTGGAGAAAAAAGCTTGTACCATTCTCCCTTAAGTGCATTTTTTTTTTTCAAGTCTGTTTTCTAAACAGAAAAAAACAAAAAACATTAAAATTACCTTAAAGACTTCAACACTGAGATTACAAAAGCAAATTAGCTTTCACAGCACATTGTGAAAATAAGCACACAATTTTTTAATAAGTCATAAAGGAAATGAAACGTTAGTTTAATATTATGATACTACATGCAAAAGAAACAGTAATTAACAACTAACAGTTTTTTTAAACTGTAGAAATTTCCAATGAAAATAGCAAATAACTTTTTTTTAAAACAATTGATAACAAAAACTCCATATAACAAAATAATATTAAAAAGGATTGTTTTGTTTTTTAAAAAAATATACTGTAAATAAAAGCAGTTAACAAAACTTGAATGTATTTCAAGAAATTAATTGTTAAAAAAAAACTGAACAAAAGCATCAGTATACACAAGCTGGTCAATAATTAGACTCACATCATAATAGACAGATACCCACCCCCACCCCCATGTTTACATGAAATATAAATGTCTATGAAAACTGTTTCCTTCAAAATCTAGATAAAGCTCAGTGATCCACATGTCTACGTAGATCAAGGGCATTATGATTTCCACAGGGTTGGGAACTGAAAAAACCCAATGTATATACTCGTTCTAAGCCGACCCTCCTCCCTGTCTTTTGGAAGAGACAAGTATAAAAAGTGTAACCCGCTTGTAAGCAGACCCCCAAAAATAAGACAGCGTAAACAAAATGGTACCTTTTTTTTTTAAAACTACAAGCTAAATCGGTCATTATGATTGTTTACTTAGTACTACCTATCTTTGTCTTTGTGCTCTTACTAAGGCAAGAGTTACTGCTATTTTTAAAAAAATTCTTTGGTAAACAGTGGCGAAAGCGGGTACATTAGAGTTTGTTGCTGAAAACATATATTGGTAAAACAAGTTATTAAAACATTCATTAAAATTTTAAAAATGATTACATAAGCTAAGTCCAGATGTTTAATAATAATATAATATTTTATAGCTTCTGGCATAGTAGCCAAATCTTGTAGAATGTAGAAAAGGACCTTGGTGATTTACAATAAAACTATATTCAAATTACATGTAGAAATCACTTATAGCCCGCCCGTAAACTTTTCCCCTTAGATTTTGTCCAAAAAAGGTCTGCCTTAGAACAAGTATATATGGTAATGATATCAGACTTCTGCTATCAGTTTTTAACACATTAATTTTAAGTGTGTGAATATTTTTGACAACATACAGATGTTCAGTTAATATACAGCACTGACAACAAGATGATTTAAGGAAGTGAATTTTTTCCCACATAGAATAAATTAAAAATAAAATAATTGGAATTGTTCATAAGAGTAATCGATATAAAATAACAACATTATTAGGGAATAAGGAAATTAAACTTAAGATAATTTTTGTTGTTGTTTACAACTATTAAAGTAATTACAGACAACAAAAGATAATGATTATGAACATATTATAAGTGGACTTTGTCAACAACAAAAATTACAGTGATTACATTGTAAACTTGAGAGAAAAACAATTTTGAAAAAAATTATTATTTTTTTGTGTGAGGAGGGAAATTATTTGATAGATAAACAGCAAGTTATCCATGGTCAGTAGCATATTTTCATAATGAAATTTACAAAAAAAAACCCACAAAAAGCTGGTAATCCTTCAAAAATAGTTTCAGCATTGAATAAATTCAGACTAATAGGTCAATAGGTGCTTTAAAAAAATATAAGACCAGCAATAATTATTATGTCACTTCAAATATATTTATCATATCATCAAAAATGCAGTTAATATACTACTTTTCCAATGATATAAATTAAAAATATTATCAGGTAGCCTGAACAGCACATAGGGATTTTATTCCCAGCTGAAAAACTAAATAAATCTCATGGCTCACTTGGAACTGAATCATAGTTATGAATATGATGAGATAAAATATGGCAGACATTGACAACTGTGGGTGTCAATAAGATGACTCCTAATGCAAACATATTACAACAGCAAAGAAAACCCCATAGTTTCAGGGTGAATTGAGAGGGTATCATTGTCAAGAGAAATAAAAAACTTCATGTTCCACAGATCTTCACATACCATTGAAAGGGAATAATAGGAATAGGAATCATTATTTTGCTTCCCTTCTTTGTGTAAAAAAAAAATGGATTCAGCTCCCTCCCTTTAAAATCACATTGCATGAATTTCTATTTTTTTTTAAAAAGTCATCGAATAGTATACCCAAGCATGGAGGCGTTTCTTATGAAATGATCTATAAATTGTGATACAAGTGACAAAAAGAACAAAGAAAGCAGTCACCTATAAAATAATGGTTTCCACAATACAGATACAGCGCACCATGTAGATTAAAGGAAAAACAATTTATTAATAGAGACTATTAATTTTATAACTTAAAATAACATTTATTTGAAAAGCTAACAGTCCACTTGGCTCAAACAACGAGTGCTTCAGTACACACTCTGACCTTGGATTACACCATTAAGACCCAGATACAATAAGGGCCACAAACATTTAAATTTTAAAAAAAATATGATCCAAAAGAAACATGAAATACAAATGATGTGATCAGTAAGGTGACTGAAATTTAAATACAGCAAAATTGAAACTAACAGTGTATGAAATATACAGTAGTCAACCAAGTATCCTGATGAACAAAAATATCCACATAAACATACAATAACATGGTCAAGAAAGTGCTCCCAAACACAGTAGTTGTCATTGATAAAAATGTCTTAAATTCAGATTCTGGGGGCCAGATCTGTAGGCAAGTGTACAATATTTACAGGGCTATATACCTGATTATGAGGTATCGCTTCTCATATCTAGTAAATGTTTGTCTTTTTCAAGCTGATTTGCAGACCAAATTCTTTGCAGGCATTGGAGAAGCTTGACACGAGTTGTTGCAAACCAGATTCTGTATGTGCTGTTAGTGCCGCATCATCCGCAAATAGTAGCTCTCGAATTAGGACATCCGTCGTTTTGGTCTTGGCTCGGAGGCGGGCAGTGTTGAAAAGTCCTCCATCAGCTCTGGTATGTAACCAGATTCCCTCACTGCTATCCTTGAATGCGTATCGAAGAAGTACAGAGAAGAATATTGCGAAGAGTGTTGGTGCGAGTACACAACCTTGTTTAACTCCGCTGCTGACAGGGAAGGCCTCTGACTTAGCTCCATCGAACTGTACTGTGCCAAGCATATTTTCATGGAACTGTCTGATGATGGCAAGTAGGTGAGGGGGACATCCAATTTTTGCCAGTATTTGGAATAGCCCGTTGCGACTGACTAAGTCGAAGGCTTTTGTAAGGTCCACAAATGCAATGTATAGTGGCATCTGCTGCTCTCTGCATTTTTCCTGGAGCTGTCGTATGGAGAACACCATGTCTATGGTAGACCGACCGGACCGGAAACCACACTGAGATTCTGGATAGACGCGGGATGCTAGGCTTTGTAAACGTTTTAGTATAACGCGGGCAAAGGTCTTTCCTACAATACTAAGGAGTGAAATGCCGCGATAATTATTGCAATCACTCCTATCACCTTTGTTTTTATATAGTGTCACTATATTTGCATCCTTTAGGTCTTGGGGGATGTAGCCCTGTTCCCAGCAGAGGGACAGAATCTCGTGCAATGGTTGGAGTAAAGCTGTCTTGCCACTCTTTAGAACCTCTGGTGGTATTCCATCATTCCCAGGCGCTTTTCCACAAGCTAGACTGTCAATTGCTTTGCTCAGCTCTTCCTGTGTNGGCCCAAGACACTCGACCTCCTCCTACCATAAATATCGATAATGAAAACTTGGAGGTTGTGGACAGCTTCACCTACTTGGGATCCAAGGTCTCCAATACACTGTCCATTGAAGAAGAAATAAACAGCAGAATTGGCAAGGCAGCCGCAACAATGGCTAAACTAAATAAGCGGGTCTGGCAAAACACCAAGCTAACGGAGAAAACCAAACTGTGCGTCTATCGAGCCTGTGTCATCAGTACACTACTATATGGGAGCGAGACATGGACCACTTATACATCACAAGAGCGTAAGCTTAACAGCTTCCATTTGAGATGCTTGCGCCGCATCCTTGGTATTAAATGGCAAGAAAAAGTACCTAATAGTGAGGTACTAACGCGTGCCAATACCCAAAGCATGTTCTCAATTCTTAGTGAAAGACGCCTGAGGTGGCTAGGACATGTCAAAAGAATGAGCCCCGGCCGCATCCCGAAGGACCTCCTATATGGTGAACTTGCTTCAGGAAAGAGGAAAACAGGTCGCCCACGCTTGCGATTTAAAGATGTCTGTCAAAGGGACATGAAAGCAGCCAAAATACATACAAGTGACTGGGAGTGTAAGGCAGAAGACCGATCTACGTGGCGCACAGTTGTCAAAGAGGGCGTGATAGTAGCCGAGGAGCGAAGAATGGAGGAGGCTGCAGACAGAAGAGCTAGGAGAAAGGCCAAAACATTTGGAAGCACAGAACTCGTGTGTAAAAACTGTGGCAAAGACTGTCACTCAAGGATAGGACTGCACAGTCACTCGAGGAAATGCAACCCAACCCAACGGTGATGCACCATCGTCTCGCGAGACGGAAGGATGCCGGATATCTAGTAAATAGAAAACAACCCATGCAGTTGGAATATACGTTCATTCATATGTGGATAAGTAGTAAACTTCCAACTGAGCAATTAAAGGAATCGCCTAATATGCTACTAAGCTAAGCAAGAGCTACTATTTATTAAGATACAAACAAAAGTTTCATTTGAAGTTTGTCAAACTTTGGATGTTCCATCTATGTAGACCATTACAAACTAAAAAAATATTAGACATCTTTATATGCCATAGTCACAAGATCAAATCAAATGATAAAATAACTTCTAAAAAAATTTAATTGGAGACCCCCCATGATAACAGTTGCCAAGACAATCAATAAAAATATAATTTAATATATTATAATTCACACTGCAGTTAACAGCCATGGCTAATACAAATTTGTTAACTCTACCTCTATAAGAACAGTAAGGTGTTGGAAAGAGTGATGAGTAGACTTCATTTTGTCAAAGGCAAGAAGTTTACAGACCAGGGGCTGCAGCTTGTATCAAATAATGATTATAACAATAATTGTGACATTTTCGTCATAAGTGAGTACACAATAGAATTTAAAGAAAACAACATTTTCCCCAGTAGGTAGATGCCACTGTCCCCAGACTGCACCCCCCCCCCAACCATTAGACCAGACGCTTCTCTAGAAACAGAAACCTACCACATACAGGTGCACAAAATAATCTAACCCTATTTATGGTACCTCTGTATCTGTAATTTCACCATATCAACTGCCAATTCAGTATTTGATATGGGAGCTGGGGTAAAAGGGGGGGGGGAATGCTGTCATAAACAATGGAAGTTCATGTAAGGCTTGGATTGTTAGGGATTTAGCTGAAATCTAAAATTACAAACAAGATAAAAATATTTCAAAGTCTAGACATTACTTGTGGCTGATGTAGTAGCCAAAAATGACCAGCAGACCTTGTGATTTTCTTTAGTAGAGAACAATGACCATACAATAAATAGTAAATGCAACAAGAGTAAAAAATAATGTAGTTAAAACATGAGACCCTAAATGAACAAAGTAGAGCTGGGTAAAGCTTGTATGGAATTTTATACAGGTGTGTAGACTTCTCTTGAAATTAAGTCTCCTGGGAACAAAACGCCTGATGTAGGAATAATGAACTTTAGAACGGAAGTGATTAAACATCTCTTCTGTTTCTTTTTTTTATTATCAATCAGAGCAAACTCTAGAAAGTCAAAGCTCTAATAAACACATTAACTGACCAATTAGAAGACGTCAGCTAGAATTAAATTCATTAAAGCGACGGTCTCAACTCCATTGTTACATGCGGGGCTGAAACACTGCAGTTAAACAATACATTTGGTCAAATGAGGAGAGGCAACAAAAATTTGACCACTTTTTAACGTCCACGTAATAAAGCTTTGCTGTTTGTGCAGGTAGAAAAGTTCAATTCGAATTGGACCAGGGATTGTCTATTTACACTATTGTTAGTTTCCATCTACTGAATGGCAGTGCATTTACACTTTGATTGTAAGTGTTGATATGGGGACGAGTCACACAGTGATTCAAGCATGTTCCCATATATATGTAAAGTGGATCAACATTATTCCAAAACTAGTCCACAGCGACTGTCTCCTCAATGAATCCTAAAACCTTCAGTTTATTTACAGATAACAGCAAACTCACTCACTAAATTAAATGCGTCAGGCATCATTTTTTAACTTCGATGAGTTCCTACTTCTTACAGGGCTGGGGCGGGGGGCTCGGCCACTAAAGTTGATAATTGGCTTTTGAGGATGGACATAGATGACCGTTGGCCCCGTCACACACCACTCCTGTGATGGGAAACAGGAAACTGCTGCAGCATCCTGACCCAGAGAAGCATTTCTTTTGGAAGGTTCAGCTATGGGGCTGGATCCGTGATCTGATGCTGGTTGGGTCACAGTGCCTCTAAGACTCTGACTGGTGGCTGCTGATTTCTTTATATCCAACTCTGTGGATGATGAAATGACTTGTTTTACTCTGTCTGCTTGTGATTCTAAATCATGTTTTCTTTTTCTGGACAAGAGATTTGATGTCGGTTTAGATGAAAGTTTTTCCTTTGTTCTGCTTTCACTGCTATGCTTTCCCAGAGGATCAGCTTTCTGGCCAATACCCTGGCTTGTGGATGGAGGTATTCGACACCTAGAGCTGAAATTCACGACAGGCTTTTTTGGGTACACAAAAATCACTTCCTGTTTATCAGGGGCAGATTGACCTACATTCCTAATGACATTAGGTGGTGGACTAATTCCCTTGTCCTTGACTAAAGCTTTCCCTGCTGCCAGTGAAACCACACTGTGCAGCTTGATGCTGGTCTCTTTTGAATGTTTGCTGGCTGCGCAGTCTTGTTTAGACTCATCCAAACCAGATGTTGAGGTGGCTGTCAGCAAGTCATTAGGACAGCCACTGTCACTGCTGTTAGACTGACCGCTCTGTTGTGTACCTCGGGAAACTTTGGGTGAATCAGACACTGCTGGACCAGTGTCCGCGACCAGTAAACTGGTTTTCAATTTTTTTGACACCACAGTTTCATCAAAAGTGACTGTCAGAAAGTCCTCCTCACTGTCGGACAATGGTTCGGCTTTCACTTGAAGTTCGTTTTCAGGAACAGCCTCAGGACATTCACTGTCAGGTTGCCCCTCACATGCTTCCAGTTTGACCTGCATCAAAGCTGACGTGGCATCATTCCCCAAAGGTGTCTGGATCAAATTATCAGAGCTGGTACCCACAGCGTCTATTTTTTTACCCAAGTTTTTCCCAAGCCTTTCTTGATCACAATGAGGTTCATCACCATTGTTTCTCAGTGGATCAATATTAACATTGCCTGCTATTGTTGGCCGATGTTCAGGATTATTACCCATAAATAAACATTTCTCCTTGTGGCCATCAAGTTTTTCCTCAGGCTCAACACCATTTTTTTCAGTCAAATGTTGCTTTTGTCCAAATGTATGCAACTGTTGGGTACCAGCTTTAACTTTGACACCAGTATCTGTGCGAGGCAGTTTATGACTCTTGCCTTTGTCAAGCTTGGATTTCTTTTCAACACCAGAGTCCATTCTTACAACTGGCTTCACTGGCTTGA
The DNA here is from genome assembly GCA_002072015.1 of Radix auricularia. Taxonomy (NCBI): domain Eukaryota; kingdom Metazoa; phylum Mollusca; class Gastropoda; family Lymnaeidae; genus Radix; species Radix auricularia. The sequence goes on from MUZC01000008.1 coordinate 219,329, forward strand.
CAACCACGACTTCCTTTTTTTCGGCACCTCTCTCCAGTACCATTGTCTCATACATGTTTCCACTGACCTGTTGAGATTCTGTAAGTTTCATAAAAGTGGGCACTCGCTCTGCACAAGGCCTTTTAACCTGGACATAACTCAGTGGTCTAGCTGAGCCGACAGGTTTGTTGTTGAGGGACCACTTCTTGTGCTTCAAGGAAATGTGCCTCTTCACAAACTTGATGTGCTTGAATATGATCCCACATATCGGGCAGTCCACTAGTTGATAAACTCCATCGTCTGCGCTCTCATTGTCTTCCCCATCTGTATTATCATTTTCATCACAGTCACTTCCGGTGTCGTCATCTTCACTGTTGTAATTTCTCTTGTTCTTTTTGCTGCAGCCCCCAGACTTCTCCTCAAGGGTATTGTTAGCTTGTCCGCTTGCCTGCGTCCCGTTATTCTTACCATCTTTTTGTCCACATGTTCTCACTGGCCAGCAACTCGAGTCTGTTCCTAAGAGCTGTTCCTTAGTACTTGATTCTTTATACCCAGCTTTAAAATGCACACACCCAAACATGAGTTTTGAATTACAGTCTAAGCTATCTGTCAGTACTGGTTGAAAAAGTAGCTTCCCATAATCTCTGTCTTTAGCTGTTCGATTCAATAAACATTGGTTAACAACTTTGGTTTTATCCTTTGTCTGAGGTTGGCTTATCAAAGGGAACACAATTCTAGACAGGCTTTTCATACTGGCCTTATGCAAGGACTTAGCCCATGATTTAGCTCTGGTGGATTTAAGCCATTTGGGTTGTGCGCTGCCGTTCTTTGACTTCCCAGCATCTAAATTATTTTCAAAGAGTTCTATTTCTTGGAATTCTACCAACAGGTCATTATTGCAATGGCCTGGCCAGGATTTGGTGAGCCCAGGCATTTCACATTTAGTGGTGTCATCATTCATGGTTGGTCTTGAAATATTATTACATGGATGTTGTGACCCCTTCTGCCATTTTGAACTTTCCGATAATTGTGAGTTTAACAACTTTGCTAGTCTAGACATCAGACTGGAATGAAATTTGGTCCTGAAATTACATCCTACAGTTTTAGCTCTTCTTGAATGTTTGCAGCAAACTCTAGGGGATGCAAGACCTTTTCTACATCCATGTCTGATGCATTGTTTGAGAAAACTGTTGGGCTCCGATGAACACCAGCTGCAGGCAGAGGGATTTCTTAGCTGCCCTTCATTCATAGATGGCATCTTACTAAAGTGATTGGTTTCTTGAGGTGCTGTGACATTGGTGGGTGCATTGGTGCTGTACTCCTGCAGATATGACAAGATTTCAGACAAGATGCAATGTCTGCTTGCTATGTCACAAGCACAGGGAATTTCATCAGATCTATCAGGCATAAGTTTATCATTAAATGCTTGAATGTTTCTTTTGGAGCAAAACTTAAGAGGTGGCAGGAGTGTGTCACCAAAGTCCCCCAAAAAAGAACACTGGTCAAGTGCTTTTAATGATGAGGATGATCTTCTGCGTTGGTGATGAAAGCTATTGCACTTTTCACTGGACCCTCTGGCACATAAGGTAAACTTGCTGGGTAAATGTGTGGTCGTGAGATTACTATTTTCACAGCGATGAGACACTGGCTGGGTTTTTCCACCGACACACAAAGCACAACTGCAGTGGCGTGAAAGATGAGAAATTAAGTCTGTTTGATGGATCCCACTAAAATTTGACTGCCCCTCAATAGTTAGGTTCAGACTCAGGCAGTGACTATTGCCACCACTGGTATCCCCACCGTTTGATGAGTTGCTGCTGTTGGAATCACTAGGGTTGTGCGGTGGACAGTGTGGGCTGGTACTGTCCCCTTGTCTACCGCCACTGTTTCTCTTACTGCCGTCTTTATCTCTGTCGCTATCATGATCTGAGTTGTCCTCTAAAGTTTCATCCTTACATGATGAACGACCTGTCGACTTTTTTTTGGTGTCGTGGTTGGAATCATCTTGGACACCCTGTGGACTGATACTGCTGGGTTCAATGAGTGCATTCTCAAGGCCAGTAGTTGCAATCTCTTCAGAACGATTGTCTTTATTCACACCCTGAGAATCAGACTTCACACTATCCAAGGCGTCCTTACCGCACGGTTGAACCTTTTGTTCACCACCTGACATATCTGCCTGCACTTCCCTTGAATCACTCACATCATTGCCTTTTTCATGTTCCAAGTCTCTATCTTTGTTAAATCTCTCTTCATAGGTTGATCCAGTATCACCAGTTTCTTGCGGTACGCCACCAGCAAAGCCTCTTTTACTGTTGCCATTTGGGAAACTATTCAAAGTTTCAACATTACTGTTTTCAACCTTCTTTCTCTCTTTTCCCCTATGTACCTCCATGACCGGTGGATGATCACCCTTTTCATTGACCTCATTAACCAATTTAGAAGACATCTCACCATCTTTTCCATGTTCTTCTTCCATTATGAGATCTTTATTGCTACAGCTCTTGGCTTCACTATCAGTAGTAGCTGGCTCTGTTGGACACAGGTCTTTATTCTCTTTAGATGAGCTGTTGAGTCCAACATTAGTTTTGCGGTTTCTCTTTTCAGACACATTTTCAAGATCTTTGTCAGATTTCTGACATAACTTTTGACTGCCCTCTTCAACATTACTTGCACTTTCCATTCCAAATTTTCCTCTATCAGATTTCCAGGTATTGGGCTCATGTTCTGGGAAGTCAATTGGTGTTGCTTTTAGGTCATGACTTGTTGACATGGTGTCTACATCATCAAGTTCAGTTGAGACAACAGCTGCCTTTCTCTCCTCATAGCCTCTGCCAGTACCTTGCTCACTGGTCTCATCATGTTCCATGCTGTGTTCATGAACTTCCCTGTGTTCTGTCACTGCACCTTGCCTCTCAACTTTATTTTCATCTTCATCATCTGCATCACTCATGTTATCCTCTTCCCTGCTGTCACACACTGAGTTCCTTTCATCATTACCACTTGGTTCCTCATCATCATTATCGCCATGGGCAACCTTTCTGCCTTCAACAATGTTTGGTAAGCTTGAATCATCTCTCACTTTTGTTCCTTTTTTGTCTTCCTTATCTTTCTTCTGGCCACTATGTTTATTTCCAGATCCCCTAGCATTTGAGTGTCTCTTTTTCCTTTGCTCTGTGCCATCGACATTTTTCAGAGCCTCGCCAATCTTCCCTTCCTGTTCACCCTCTTGGTCAGATGACTTTTCTCTTTGTGTCTGAGCACTGGCTACTTTACTGCAGCTCTCTGAACCTTTCAAATCTTTGGTATCTGACTCTGCCCCGCTGTCGTCTCTCTCATTCCCAGAGTTTTCCTCAATTTCTTTGCAGGTCTTCTCAATCTCAGAGAAAATGTCCAGCAAGTTGTCGGTGTCCCCAATGAAATTGGGGAAAGTTAGCGGGACACTTGAAGCAGATGGCACACTGCTTGACAGAGAGTCCTCAGTGTCGTGAGAGGCCAGCACTGAATTGCCTGACCTTGAGGAGCTCTCCGACTTGTGCTTGTCAACATGGTCGGGAGAATCATCAAGTGAGCTCTTCAGTGGGTCAGGTTGACTCTCCGACCCACGCCCTTGTGTGTCGGCTGATGGGACTGAAGCAGGCCTCTCTGCTAGACTGCTTTCTTCTGAGCTTTTTGGTGACTTTACTTTTTTCCGTTTACCAGTTCCAGTTGCTGAGCCCCGACTGTCTTGGTCACTCTCTCCATTGGACTCTGATTCAGAATCTTTAGCCAGGCAGACTTTCCAGCCATCTATGTCTTCTACTTCAAGCATAGCTTCTCCTTTATTGACCTTGCTATTGTCATCACAGCTGACTCTACTGCCAGCTTCTGTATGGTCATCCTTAGGCAAATCAGCCTTGTCTTTGGAGGGAGAAGCTTTGACATCATCGATCCTGGTCAGTCGAACTGATGGTGACAGTTGCAGTTTCTTGTCGCTCCCTTTCTCAGAATCTTTTAAGCTGGTGTCTTGTTTTTTATCAGAATTTTCGATGACAGCAATGTTGCTGCCTTCTTTGTCGATGTCCACAATTACAGCTGTTTTTTTCACAGGTATGACTCCACTCGGTCCTGCTTCACTGGAATCACCGGAGCTCTGCTTTTTTCTTGTTGATTGCTGGCCCTTGGCTACAGAGTTATCTTCTTCATCATCATCAAGGACTATTACTTCTGCTGTAGCAATGGCTGGTTTTGACACACTTACTGGCGGTGGAGGGGTGATTTTTGCCGGTGGTGCAAGCCCACCTCTTGCAGTACTCACGCCTCCCCTGGCAACACCTACGCCGCCCCTTCCCATTTTCACTGGATACACTGTGGGTGGGTTCAATGGGGGTTTGGCCTGAGCCGGGAAACCTTGTGGTAGTTTCTGTGTGACTCCTGCAACAGGTCCCATCAAAGTTGAGGGCATTATTCCCATAATGGTCTGACCACGACCTCTCCCACGCTGACCTGTTGCTCCACGTTGGGACTGGGTGGCCCCACCCCTAGATCCTACACCTCGATTGCCTCGAGCTCGAGGGGGCCTGGGGTTAAATAAGCCAAAGCCGCCTTGACCTCTGCCGCCACTGTTGTTCATAGGCCAAAGTCCAGCAGGCTGAGACCATTGGCCAAATTGACTCCCATACATGTATGTGTCTGTGGATAATCCACCTCGTCCAAAATTATGCCGCTGGCTGGTCATTAAACCCCCAGTTCCACCAGCACCAGGAAAAAATGACTGATTGCCAGAATAACTTGAAGATGATCCTAGTGAGAGATCGCCAGATTTTCCGAAGTATGTCTTTGAGGTTACTGAATTTTTGCCCATTTTTGTAGGTATAAGCTCATCTGTGAGTGATTGTAACATGATCTCGACATACTCCCGGCTTTCCTGCTTGTATTTCTCAATCCCAGAAAGGGGTTTAGACACTTTAGTCACTTTAGACACACTTGGTGCCGATGAAGTAGCAGTAACTGTCTTCATACGCACTGGGGTAGCTGCCATTCCGGACCTGCTAACTTTGTTAACAGGTGGACGCACAACATCTGAGCCGAGGCTAACAGCTGGCCGGAATGTAGGACTAGCCATGGCATATCCTGTAAAACCTGGACGGGGGGCACCCGGGGCAGAGGCTCTCAAACATGCTGCTTGCACTGCGGGGCTCACGCCACGTTTCTGACTTGACCCTCGACCTCTGGCTTTGCTGTGAGAAGAGGACCGGGGTGAATAGTCCTTGTCGGTTAGCTCGGCTTTGATCATTTGTTTATCAAGAGCAAAACTTCGGTCAACCAGGCTAGGACCAGCACTTGTTGAGGGCAAACTTCGCTTTAATGATTTATTTACTGCTGGACTTTCAGCAACGGTGGCACCTGGAGAGGCACTTGCCGTGCTTACTGCAGCACTTTCATTAGTCGTAGAATCAGACTCAATTTTGTCATCTTGAACAGGTTCTTCTTTAACTGCAGGTTCCGACCCATTTTGGGCATCTTGACCTTTGACTGAATCCTTCTGCTGGCTGAGCCTTTCCTGCCGCTGCTGCAACCGCTGACCCCTTGTCTGCTTACCACTTTTTGGCAAAACCTCAACATCATCCTCTAGAAGAATGTCGTAATCCAAGTATTCATACTTTGGGCTAGGCTTCTTGGGTGGTGGTGCTGGTGGGAAAGCATCCCCCATCATAAAATCTCGTCCAGTTGGAAACTTTTGTCCTCTCCATCGGCCTCTTGAAGGTCCCATAAATTTTCTCCCACGACCTCTGGCACGAGGATTTGCAAACGCAGCTGGGTCCACGGTCAAGCCCATCTCCGTCAAGCTCATTAAATAAGCCTCAACGGCAGGGTCTGTGTCGGGGTTGACCATTGACGGGCCTGATATCAAGTCGGGCTCATAGCGCTGGGTCATTTTACGCCGACGTTTAGCGCTGGGTTCAAAGTTGGAGTCCCGATTTCTGACCAGCTCTTGGTTGACTGGCAGGAGGTCGTCAGTCATGTCAGGATCTATCTCCTGCTTTACAACCACCTCATCTAAATTCATTGTCTCTCCATTCTCATCAAAGTTCTGGTTGTCCTGAGCATGATATTCAGAGGAAAGATCTGTTTCTTTTTTAATGTCATCTTCATCTGGTGACTGCAAGTAATAATAACACAATTAACATCCTAATTTAAAAAAAAAAATAAAGGTTAATACAATACATCTCAATTCAAATAAAACTCACCATTTCAATGATTGCATAAAATTGCAGGTAAAATATTTTAATGGTTAACATTTTAATAGAGGAAAAATGAACAGAAAAGCTAGTTAAGAAAACTTCTGCTTTTGAAGTAAAAGAATGCTTCAAAAAATTGGAGACCTTTTTTTCCCTCTCCCTCTTAAGGTGTTCAAAAATTACCTGCTCTGACATTCTCGTAGTTGAAGAGTTCAAGTGCTTCTGGTAGATATGTGGATCTGCAAATGTGAGGCCACACAAATTGCACTGGCCAACTGAGAATCTCTTTTCAGAATAGTGAATGCTAATGTGAGTGCTAGAGAAAATGAAAATAAATAAATAAAAAGGTTAGAATTAAATAATATATATATAAATTATGTAATTAATTTAATTCCTGTATAACGAGTTATACCGATTTCTAGGATTTGGGTCAACATATGGAATCTGTGGGGGAGGTACTAAAAGTAACTAACCAATCAGCGTTTAAACAAGATAAAAGTCATTGCAAATGAAAGTTTTTGAAAATTCAATGTTAGTTGGGTGTTTGATGAACCAAGCACTTGACAGGAAACTGGAACTTTGTTTATGTGTTTTATTTCTCCAGTATCTATGTCATAATTTTATCAATAATACTTTTCTAGGTCAAGTAACATGCTATGTTAGAGCTAATCATAGTCCTGTTGTGTGAATGACATGTGTAGTGTGTAGAAAAACATTCCAGATAGAACAAGCGAAATCCAAGAATGTCTCATATGGACAATCCATGAGTTGTGAATTTAAAAATTTTTTTTTTTGCTAAATGTATTAGCCCACAAAGGTACAAATTTAACACTAGAAAAAAAGATAAAACTTGTATCTACAATTTCTCAAAGTTTTATCCCATTCCAAGAACTACTTTGCATGTAAGTAAATTTATTTACAGTATGTTTGTTTTTTTTCTCTTTAATGCAAGGGAACCCAGGTATAGGGGGGAGTTAGGCTGAACGCTTCAGGACCAGTAGGGTTAACAAGCATGAAGACATGACACTTTTTATTAAATGAATCTTGTGATAATTTAACTATGCTGTATTCTTTATTTTTTGGGAACCCCATTAATGAATTTAATTAGGTAGTAGTCATTGCTATGATAAAATAACATTCAGAACTTTATTGGCTGCACCTTGTGGAAAGAAGCTAACAACCACTGATATGTTAAAAAATGCATATAGTTTATAGAGTATATCTAGATTAGGGTTGTTAGCGGTTAACCGGTCCTCAGACTAGGACCGGTCATCTTTATTCAGGACTGCAGGACCGCGTAACTAAAATAAAAAAAAATAGCGGAAACGTAGTGAAAAAAACAAAACAAGCCGTAACGCGCCTCTCCCTCTCGCTTTGTCACAGTGAGTAAAAGCGATATCACGATCCAGCTGACAAGTAGGTTGGCATTCAAGTAAGCGTGCGTACATGATGCGTCATAGCCTTGCTTCACTAAAGTTCACAACTAATAGTACTAGCTACTGCTAAGGAATGATTTTTTTTAAATATTTAATTTGCTTAGTTGTCGAGGCTGTACGAGAGTTAACACAGTGCGCGTTTGAGGTCAACAACGGTCAAGGCTGAGGCTGTTTCTATTTATATTAATAATTATAGTCTGTGTCTTATAAAGACAAAGAAATCTATAAAAGCATATGACCCCGTGACCTATCGGCATTTTCTGATCACCGGTTCATAGTCTGTTTCAGGCATTCAAAAAACTTATCAACACACGCCGTTTAGTGAAGTACATGTACCTATATTACGATAGGTATTTGAAAGACGTAGCAAAGATACCGGGTGATTAATCGGCCCACAAATTTGAGTTCGGTCTTTTAGTGACA
>MUZC01000008.1:236636-253479 GCA_002072015.1 Radix auricularia
TCTTAGTTACTAACTTAGTTAAAGTCTAAGCTTAATCGCGGGGTTTCCAACTTTAAAGTGCATAACAAAAACTACTTTAGAATATTACTATTACAAATAAAAGAAAAACCCAACGTGAAAGTAATTGAAAATGAAATTGGAAAGTTAAAAATAAATCAATAAATAAAGTGTCGTAATCGAAACCCGAACCTCGGACCATTGTTATAACCAAAACAAAAGGATACTAACCATTGGACCACAGAAGCACATATTAATACGAAATATTTAAGAATCTTATAAAAGTCTGGCAAAAAGTGACGTCAAACGCTATGAATCATGGGAAAATCTCCGAATAACGTCTGGCGTTATACGGAGATTTTTACGAATAACGCCGGGCGTTATACGTAAAAATCTCCGAATAATCACTTCGTTTAATTTAATAATATTAAATATTAAGGATTCAGAAACATTTTTTACAACTTCATTCAAATTCAACTAAGATTTAAAAGATGGCAAGTTTAGTAGTTTACCAACCCCCCAAAACGAGCCTAACGCTGGCTGGCATAAAAGGCATTTCATTAGTTTTGTTCTGCACAATCAGTGAATCACATCGACACACGGGATTTTATTTAACAACAAAACAAAATAAAAATAGTTATTTTAGACATAAATGTTTGATAAAAATTTGTATGCATATTTTAACTTAGCTCCGGAAGAAGTAATTTTTTAATTCCATTATTTTTTAATAGCAAAGCAAGAGATGGCATTGCCTATTGAAAAATGCAAATTTAAAGAAAAATACCAGATGAGGAAGACGCCATTTTTTCTCATTAGAACTTGTGTTTTTTATCTCTTGCTAAGAGAGCTCTTGAAAAAAGTTTTGGGAATGTTTGCCAGTTATCTTTGTTAAGATATTAATGAGGAATTAATATTTAATAATTCATGATTTTCTTCGCATAATAGACTTAGTCAATATATTTGAGATAAAATTAAACATCATTGTTATTTTTAGGTAATTCAAGTAAAAAAAGTAAGCATGCATTTGTATGTGTTATAAATGTAAACTATTCAATCTGTCTTACATGAAAAAATCTGGTATCTAAGATGGCGACGCGCTGGGTACAGAACCTGGCCTAAAGACGAGATCAATTCGATACATATTTCACTTAGGTATTGAAACGTATTGCTCATCAGAAAATTCAAACACAATTTTAATTCATTATTTTAGCATTTCAGGTGTGCGTTGAATTTAATTTTTTACTTATAAAATCGGTTTAAATAAACTTAACCTTTAAGTAAGATTTATGAATTTGATTCGACTGATTAGAATTAGAATTAGTCTACATTAGTTCAATTAGTCAATTGGAGTTTCAGTTAATGTTGTTGTTATTATTTATTATTTACACTTACTCTTACAAGAAATTAAGTTTATTAAGACTACAGTAAACATCACTACCAGTACAGTAAAGAAGGCATTTTTGTTTGGCCTTCATAAATCGTGGTGATGAAATAAAGTTATTTATAAAGCATAAAAATAAAGGATTGCGAACATTAGCCATTAAGCCCATTAGCAGCATTAGCTGGTTTCATTTTACTTTTACATTTTCATTTACCATACTCCATACTCCATACTTACCATTATTTTTTTTATAGTTAAGCCTTACATTGACATTATGCCGTAGCCCCTCGCCCGACCCTTATGCTTAGCCTTAACTACTATAGCGACTTCATAGTAATCTCATAATAATATAGTTGTTACTAGTTACATTGTTATTGTTAGTATTGTTTGAGAGGTTCACCATGATCATACAAAAATCATTAACTTTTAATGTAGGCTCTGGCCTACCAGTTAAAATATCTTAAAATGTCATAAATATGAAAAGTATTAAGTGAACTTCTTCAATGGTAGCCTAGTAGGCATCAACAATCCAGTGGGATGCTATAATTTGCCTTTACTTTGTCAAAAAAATAAAAATATACTGGCTAAATGAGTTCTACTCAAATAAAATATAGAGTGCTTGGGATATATATCATCATCTGTGCTATTATTTTATAAAATGAACTAAAACCAAGTTTTTTAGGCTTATTCATATAGTAACAATAATTTTAAAACTATTTAACTCTTATCTTATTATTGACCTGGTTATATAATACATTTCCATACTACCCTACCCCATCCAAATAAAATTCAAACTTGTATATTTGTGACTTTTTAATGTTCACTGATAACTGAAATTCTTTGTAAAAAATGAAGTTCTGTATTTTTAAATTTTATATAGGTTTATAGATCAGAAATAAGTATAGACAATAGATATCTATTCAATTTTCCATTTATCTCAAGATTGGTTATAAACAAGAACAAAAAAGATGGCACTTTCACATAGGGACTTGGATGATTTAAAGCCATTGCTGAGTGATACAGTCAAACAGATCCTTGGTTTTAGCGAGCCTACTGTGGTTGCTGCTGCCCTGAACTGTCTCAGCACAGGCTATGATATGAACAAGACTGTTGGTAAGAAAAAGAACATAAATCTTATTTATTATCAGGTAAGTTTGTTCAGTGCACAGTTTTGAGGACCATTTAACTGTTCCAAGAAAGACCTGTTAGCCTTTTGTTATCAGTTTTTTCATTCAGTTCTGATAATTAACAAGAACACAGAAATTAGTAATATGTAGGCTTTTGCCACCGACAATGAAATCACAGGACTTTTATCTCACAGCTGCTGGTGTTTGGCTGAGCTCTCTTGCATAATGCCCATTAACTAACCATTTTTAAAAAAAAATAGACAAAAGGAGTAAATAGTAATTTAATGATGATTATTGAATTTTATTATGTATCAATCGTTACTTGCCAGACTTATATTTAAACTGAAATTTAATTTTAAAATAATATGTTTTAATTTTAAGACTGCTTGTTTTGCAGGACTGGTTAACCATTATAAATTAGACTGATAATCCATCTGTTAGCAGTAGTGAGGTTTAAACCCCCAATAATATATAACAATATTATAGTTAGGTGGTCCAGATGAAACAGAACTGGTCCTGATATTAGGACTAATTAACTGATAAAAATCTATTATCATTCCCCTTTTCTTTTATTGATCATGAACATTTTAATTTAATTTATGTTTTATTTCTTTTGTAAAAATATATTACAAAACTTTTTTCCATAGAGCAACTTTCTCGTATACTGGATAGATCACAAGCTTCAACCCTAGCAGAGCGTGTCCATCATCTATATGAAGATTTCAGAAACAGTCTAAGAAGTGTCAAGAAGCGACGCAGAGTAGGTTTATCTTCTTTATTTTTACTTTTTATTAAAATTATTAGCAATATTTTTAGTTTTCTTATAAGTCTATAAATGCCAAATACCCAATGCCAATACTTGCACTAAAGTAAATTAATAGGTAATCATATATCTATTACCTAAGCAGCTAAATAATATATGAAATAAAAAAATCTGTATCCTTTTAAGAAGAAAGGTGTAAGTAAAATCATAATCATCTTGTAAAATATAATTTTAAAAAACTTTTGATTTGTAAATAATTAAATTAATATTTTTAAGGCTAGCCTTATTTTCTGCTTAAATTAAGTCAGAGGGAACATTTTTTAGTTTAATATTATGACCATTTCAATCGACTTTTGAGTTTGACCTCGGTAAAATAATTTCATGTATAAAATTGGAAACTGTCATTTTTCTGAAAACTAATATTCTGGTATTAATTTAATTTTAAAAATACAATTTTACTTCTCATATTCAAAATTCTCACTACACAGTGTGTGCAATTGTTATACAGATGATAATGAGTCAGTAATTTTTAGGATGATGGAGATGAAAATTTGAAAAGAAAGAAGTACATTGATGACCAAATTGAATTTGATGAGATGGCAGCCATGTCTCAACCAGCTCCCAAACCTAAAAACACACTGCCCAATCTGAATCCCCCGGGATCTATGCTGACACCAGATAAAGTGAGTTGACCTTTGGCATGACCAATTATTTGAAATCAGCACTATTAAAATTGATTCCGAAAACTAAAGATTCGTTGATGCAATATGTATTTCTATCAGTAGTTATTTAAGAGTTTATTATTCTATACCATCTTTCATAAAGTGTCTTTACAATAAATTGGTAGATAAAGATATGGATACTAATCGATTCTTGAACTTGATGATAAATTGTAATCGAATCCAGTTGTTTTAAAAGAATACGTCTTAAACATTGAAAAAAAAATTAATCATCAAGAAAAAATGGATTTATTGTTAATTTATGATAGTATGTTTTGACTTTCCTTTGAAATTCAGTAATAAGATTTAGGGTATTGTTAAAAGATATTGCTGCATATGATATGCGGGTGAAGAATATTTTAACACTTTGTTGGTTCTGATATCGATGAAGACAATTGTTTTTGATAATTTTTTTTTTTGTCCTTAAGCTGAAAAAAAAATACTCCCCCCCCCCCAGGTGAATTTCCACATATATCATTTCAAATTTTTGTGCACAGATAAAAGAGATGATGGCCAATGCTCAAAAGATGATTCAAGAAAGAAAAGCCCAGCTTCAGGCCACCATGCCCATTCCTCCCACAATACATGTAAGTACTGATCTTGTCTTTCCCATTAATTTATTTTTTGGCATCTGTCTGCAATGTAGTGAATGTGTAGATTTGTTGGGGAAATATCACAAGGTCTGATAATTTCTTTAGGAAATTGATCCCAATACCGCAATTTAACTTTCTCCACTCAACTGGTGAGCCCTAGGGAACATGAGTGGATGATGGACAGTCTGGCATCTTTAATGCCACAGGATTTCCATAATTTTTGGTGTATCAGTTTCAAGTTAGGATCAAATCTGTGTATTAGCATGCAAAGACTTCCTTCTCTTAAATGAGTTGCCATGTTAAGATAATGAGTCCTAGTCACTTTTCAGGCAGCTGAGGATTTTCTCTGTTCTTTATTTAGCTTTAAAAAAAACTGCTTTGCCACTCAGCACGCATTAAAAAAATTTCTTTAAGGGGGAAAAAATTATACGTGCTGTAAATCATGATGACCAGTAGCTGGTTTTTAAAATGCATAAACTTTTTTTCAATGTAAAATAACTAAATTTGTCTGCACTTTAACTTTTAAAAATAGTTGCAAGAATAAAAAGTTAAATTCAGGCTTAAACTAATCTTTTACAAATTCTTACAAGCACATATGATTTAATATTTAAAACTTACTTGTAAGTCTCAAGCGTACATAAGTTGTGATTTAAATTTAGAAAAATTGTATTCACATTCTAATAATGATTCTTTATAATGCAAAACTGATACAGCATCATTTAATTTTTTTCTAACGTTAAGAGAGCTCCAGTCTCCGTAACAACTGATGCAGCTATGAACAAAGCAAAGCGAGCTGTAGAACTCCAGGCCCAAATACAGTCAAGGCTGAGTGGGATGGCTGGTGTTCTGCCACCTCCACTTATCTCAAGTCTGCAGGGCTCTAATGCAGCACAGCAACAACAAACCACACATCTTCCTCCACTGGCAGGGTGTGTATGTCTATTTCAAGATTTAGTATGATTACAATCCATTATTTTCTGGGTGCTTGGGCCAATATGGCAGTGCTACTATGTGTCCATGTTCAAACAGCTTAGGTTTTCTGAAAGTTTATAATTTTATTGCATCTGCTGAGTTTTTTTAACATTATCTTACTGTACATAGCACAGCCTGTTAAATCTGCTTGTCTAGAAAGCACCAGTTTCTAGTTTATAAATGTGGGATGGCTAAGATGTTTAATTTATGATTTTCATCTTTCCTATATTTTCAATGGTCCTGAAATTAATTTTTTAATGATTATAAATAGTAATTCAACGGGTAAGCATCAATTTGTTCATAAAAGTAAATTCACAGAAATAAGGGATCTCTCTAACAAACCCCATTACTAGAATGGATGTTCTGTGAGGTAATTTTAGTGGTTGAGAAGATAGCAGCTCATTACTATTTTTAAATTCTAGATTATCATTATTAGACCTTCATTTTTATTTTATAGATAATATTAAATTAGTCATTTATAATTGCTGTTGTTCTTAGTTCTAAGAGAAAACCCTTTTTTGTTGGCCATTAATCTCTTAGACCCTCTCCTCTGATCTTGAATGAAGAAGGCAAGACAATTGACGCCAAGACAGGAGAAGCCGTGCAGTTAGCCCTCTATACTCCAACATTGAAAGTAGGTGCATCAATTATCAAATCTTTAGGAATTTAATTGTTAGTTATGATAAAAAATATAAGAGGAAGTCTTTCTAAAAAGTCAATGGTAGTTTTTACTAAATGTTTGTTCATATTTACTTAAGTGCTTTCTTATAAATTGTATGTTGATTTTAAATTTCACAAGTTTGATTTATTAAATCTTGTTTAAACTCAAAGGCTAATATCCGAGCCAAAAGAAGGGAACAGTTCAAAGGATTGATTGATAAACCTCCTGAAGAAATTAGTGAAAGTAAATTTTTTGATGGTAGACTTTCGTAAGTATCAATCACTGTGACAGTCTTGTAAACATAATGAGAAATGAAAATATTTTTTTACTGTTAAATTTAATTCTCTAGCTTGCTTTAGCTGAATCTTTACAATTGCTTAAATCTAACAAAGAAAATACATATGTATGACATATCCTAATTAGGGTTAACTGTTATGTTTAGAAAATTATTTGCCAGTTTCTTTTTTGTATATCAAAGTGGAAAGTTTTGTTAACCATTAAGAATTACTTATTTGTTTGTCATGCACATATTTTTTTATTCCTCAGTTTAAAAGGTGTCCAAAGACAAAAGAGAGGTTTCAAATTTCATGAGAAGGGCAAGTTTGAGCAACAAGCTTCACGTCTGAGAGCCAAAGTAAGGACTGAACGGATGAATGATCTTGTCATAAAGGCCTGGGTGGTTTTATCATATCTTAGTGCTGTGCAGGAAGTTAGCTTTGAGTTTACATACATGGTGATAGGTTTATTATCAGAATAACATTAGTCTCATTAGAGATGTATATAGTGAACATCAACAGACCATCAAAATAGCATGCTGGGAAGGAATGTCCAAAGTTTGAAAAATTAATTATTATCTAGTTAGTTGTATGATACCTGCTCAGTCACCCAGTAATCATAGTTTGGCATTGAATTTAACTCTTAAAGTGCCATAAGGTTTTTGGAAAACTTCCGCCTCAGTCCCGTAAGGATTTCCCGTATTACGATCAACCGGTTATGAAATTAAAAAATTTGCGTAAAATCCATTTATAATATTATTGTCATACTGACTTCATTTTAAGGCTAAGAATGGCTATTTTACGCATCCAAAAGACCGTACTGAGTTTGAAACAATATTTACCTGTAGTTTAGTACTATTATTTTAGTAATAAAGTATAACAAAAACGTATCTTCAAAAAAAAACCCGTTAAAACTACCGAAAAACATCTCGAATCGAGCGATAACACTAGTGCCGGCATCGGCCGCCATTGCCGGAAGTCAAATACACCGTTTTTCAAGCATTGAAGAGTTTTTACTTGCCGAGATCTCATTTCTAACGAGATTTGTATCTAGGGACGCATTACGACGCTTTAGGGATAGCGGGAAGAGACGCATTACGACGCTTTGCGACTTTAAGAGTTAAAATCAGTTAGTAAAGACTTTTTAAAAATTGATCCATATAAATCAGGGTCCTCTCATCCGGCCCCTGGAGACGTTTTAAAAACCAAAAAAGATACCATTTTACCTGTAATTTACTATAAAACTTAGTGGGGGGGGGGTTGGCCCCCTAACTGCTGTTTGACAGTTAATGCGGTCCTCCGCCTGTAAAGTATGGAGACCCCTGATATAAATTAAAACCAATATTTTTAAGGCATGTTTCATCAATTTCTTAATAATAGATCTTTTTAAATATAGAAACATCTGAACATAAGACATGTCCAATTTGACTCAATTTTCTAAATAAGCCATATTGAATGAGAGTATAATTATTTACAGCTGTGTAGCTAGTTTGGCAATTTTAACAAAATTGAGGACAAATAATAATTATATATGCTCTTTAAGACTAAAGGCTTGTAATGTAAAATTTTAAGTGAAATTCTGCAGGTGTGTAATGCTTCCAGTCCTAGTTTTATTAGATTGATTGATTATAAAATGGACATAGGTAATACAATAATATCATTAGTTGAATTGTTAGAAAATGGCTTTCATTAAAACTTGTGCTATAGTGACACTTAACATATCTACAAAATCAGTATTATAATGCAGTGTATAATTAATACCCTAATATTGTGAATTTTGAAAAATGTTGGTTCTGTTTACTGTTAAATTACAATCCATCTTTAAGATCAATATTTTGATTCCTAGGCCCAGTTAGAAAGACTTCAGGCAGAGATCGCACAAGCTGCCAAGAAGACTGGCATCGCATCAGCCGCTAAAATTGCTACCATTGCTCCCAAAAAAGAAATTGTGAGTCAATAAAATATTTAAAAGTATTTAGAATCAATAGAGTAGTAACAAAAGATTAAATTTTCATAAAATTATCAATGAAATTAATTAAATATATCTTTATAAAAAAAAAATGACTCCCTTTCCCCCTAAAATCCATAACTTGTTTTAAAATAAAAATGAAATTTCACCATTATACATATTATTTCAGTTGATATTTATTCTGTATGAGTATAATACCAATAAATTAGAATGATAATGGCTTAGTTCCATTAAACAAAAACATGAAGAGATTACTTTAGTAATGTTTTTATGTTTTAGAATGCTCTCTGTGCTGCTTTTTTGTAGATTTACTTTTATGTTTTCTTAAAATGGTTCTAGAACATTTATTTGTTTTTATTTGTTGCTATACAACTAATAGTTTGTCCTATTAAAACCATGTTGGTTTAACAGAAAGAGGGTGAGGTACCTGACATTGAGTGGTGGGACTCTTTCATCATTAGAAGTAACACGTAAGTCACTTGATTTTTTTTTTTGTCTGCATGTTATTTTGCTGTAGAAGCTGTTAAATCCTTAATTAATGATGGGAATCCAATCAGGCTGTAATAGAACTAACTCTCCAAAAATATTTTTTAGGGTTTAAGGTTGGGGAAGGGGGAATAGTTAGCAAAATGGAATTTGTAAGAGTCTTAGTAGAGGTTTTTTGTTGTTCTACAGCCAAACATGGCTTCTCAGCTGATGAGTAAAAGCTGTCCTTAACTTTTCTTTTATGCTAAGTTGTGCAATTATTTCTAGGTGCAATTTGATAGCAAATTAAAAACCAATGTTTATTTTAGTTTACATCTCTATTTTATTTTATTAATTATTATTTGGCAGTTCTAAAATTCTTAACTGGCAATAGTGTCAAAACATTTTGTTGAAAAATATGTGAATGATAACTTTTCAAGAGAGTATTATCTTTCTAAATGTGTTAAAAAATAAATATATATTAATTTTAATTGCTTCATTTTTCGATGTACATTTCTTATGTTTATTACCTGTCAGGTACGATGTGGTTCCTCACACTGGTGACATAGACAGACAATCTTTTTATGGTATCACAAACCTGGTAGAGCACCCAACACAGATTGCACCTCCAGGTAAAAAATTTGTAATTTGTAATAGTTCAGTTTTATCTCTTTAATTTATATTTCTTATTGAAATGAAGTTCATTAAACTTCCATCTGCTGATAATGACTTCATTTATGATTTATAAACTGCTTATTTCCTCAGTTGAAAACAAGGAAGAAGTTTCAATACCAGTGTTTCTCACCAAGAAAGAAAGAAAAAAACTACGTAGACAAAACAGAAGAGAAGCAGAAAAAGAAATTCAAGAGAAAATCCGTTTAGGCCTGGCACCTCCCTTGGAACCAAAGGGTAATACTTAGTTTTATACTCTTTTTTAAGTTTCTAACTGCATAAACAATTTTAATGGAAGTGAGATTTGTACAATTTAAAATGTGCTGCCTGGTGCAACACTTTTTTTTTGCTAATCTCGTTTATAAAAAGTTGTTGATTTTTTTTCGTCCTATAACCTTGTGGTCTTAGGGGTTTAATGTTTCCATTAGAACTATGTCGGGGTTGGTAGACCTTGGTGGTGCCCATCTCCTCTCCAGGTCAGCGGAGGACTTTTCAGCGATAGTCTTTCATCAACATTTTTATTACGACTTCGTTATTCAGTCATTGAGCCTTGAAAAAACAAAACAAAAAAATATTTATTTGAATAGATTGATGATATATTGCTTGAAAGTTTATGGCCCTTACTGGTAATAATTGTCAATGTTTGCAGTGAGAATGGCCAATTTGATGCGTGTGCTGGGCACAGAAGCTGTTCAAGACCCCACAAAGGTGGAGGCCCATGTCCGAGCACAGATGGCCAAGCGTCAACGTCAGCATGAGGAGGCCAACGCGGCCAGGAAACTGACAGTAGAGCAGCGAAGGGACAAGAAAATTTCCAAGATTAAAGAGGACACATCTCAGGGTGTTTATGTCTCAGTTTACAGGTAGACTTGTGTTATTGAAATGTTTTAAAATAATGTTGTTTAGTCTCAGTTTACAGGCAGACTGTGTTATTGAAATGTTATAAAATAATGTTGTTTAGTCCAAATTTTCACTTTAGTTGCGTTGTCATTAAAAACTAATAAAATAAAGTATACATAGTTTAACTTATTCAATACGTCAAAATTTTTTAAGGTTGGGCAGTAAAACTTTAGATTAAAAAATCCATTCCACCTGATGATTTTAAACTGAAAATTTCAGCTTTACTTTTTATCAAAACTATATAATGATGCATATCATATTTTAGGTAATTGAAAAAGGAATATGTTTCTACTATTAAAAAGTGAGACAAAATTACCCAATAAAACCTTTAGGGACATTATTGCATGTCAATGTTAATAAAAGGGAAAAATTTTTTGTGAGTGCTGTACTCACCAGCTCATAATCAGGTAACAATAATCTAATCAAGTTCATATTTCTAACAAATAAGTCTTATTATATATCTAAAACAAGTGGAAAGTTTCATTGCTATATCTCCAGACATTATCCAGTTATGAATTTTTTCCCATGACGCGTTTCAATTAAAAAAAAAAAATTATCATTGAAATATTATTGCTTTATCATTACACTTATATTTAGTAAATCGTAAATTTTTGTAATTACAGTCGACACTGATTCTTCATATTTATCGTCTTTTGAAATTGATTTGTCCATTCAAATCAATTGATTTATTTGATCATCAGTCATAGATAAAAAAGTTCATAGATAAGTACTAGGATTAGTACTCAATGAAGCAATTTCAATCAGCTGTTTCTTTTGTTTACAAACTTTTTTGACTTAAAAAAACAAGCCCAAAATACTCTATACATGGTCTAATCCTTTTGAAATTGAAAAGAAGTTTTATAAGCTATTAACATAATAGTTGAATGGAAAAGTCCGATTACTAACAAAATGAAACAAACCATCAGTGACGCAGAGAGTGGCTAAATTTCAGCGCTGAAATCGTGTTGAAGCAGGCTGCGGCGTAACATTAAATGGGTTAAGTAGAAAAATTAAAGTTTGTGAAAATGAGAAGTTAACATCAGAGAACATGAGACTTTACAGAATCTTATCAGGGAGGAAAGAAATAAACAATAAGTTTTTCTGTTTTTGTAAAATAAACTAGTCTTCTTTAGTTTCTGTGTTTTTGTTTTATTTCCCTCTACAGGATAATTTAAAAAAAATTTCCTTAACTATTTGGGGCAAGGCCATGTGATAATCCTGCTTCGACTAGTCCAGATATTTTGAATTTTGTTTACTTTGATTAGAAACTGATTCTTTTTATTGTTTTGGTTCTTTTCTTGTATAGAGTCCGAGACCTGTCTGATCCAGCTATTAAATTTAAAGTAGAAACCAACGCTAATCAGCTGTACATGACTGGTATCACTGTGATCTATAAGGACTGTAATCTGGTGGTAGTTGAAGGGGGTAAGTACTAAGACGGAATGTAAACAGGTTATCTATAAGGACTGTAATCTGGTGGGTAGTTGAAGGGGTAAGTGCTAACACAGAAGGTAATTAAGTTATTTTGTTCTACATCATTTGTGGTAAACCTTTATATATTTTTGTATCAATACTTTCTATTTCAAGCATATAATTATTGCTTCTTGCAAAGTAAGCCTGTTTGTCTAATTGCTTGCATGGTGTTATGTCATTGATGTGTCCAAAGTGGGTTCCCCCTCCCTATACTAGTAACTCTCATCTTTATCATGAAAGTGAACCAATCATATTTAAATAAAATTGTTGGTCATATTCAAATACAATATATAAAATCAATTGTATTTGCAAGAATCACATAACATTTTATAGTTATTCTGATAAACAACAGTATACTTTGCGGGGTTTTGGGGGGGGGGAATAAATATTACTAAAGTGAAGACAATGATAAAACTAACTGCCCCCTGATAACTAATTCAATCTCCTATTATTCATTTCTTTAGGACCCAAACAGCAACGTAAATTTAGACGACTTATGTTAAATCGTATCAAGTGGGCAGAGTCTCACAGGCGAACGAAAGATGTTGGTAAGTTGAGTTGTTGGAAAATCAGCTTGACTGCATTGTCTACATTCATCATACTTTGGAAATAAAATCATCACTTTGTTAGTAAAGGATATTTATCATTTCTTCCAATAATGTTATATGATTTTTATTTCGGCAAGATTATGCTAATTTTTTAATTTAAACTATTACATCTCATTGAATTTTTTTTCTAAATGAGGGACCTTCCATAAATCCATGGCTGGCTCCTACACAATCTACATATTGAAAGTCAGAGTAAATTTATTGAAAATTATTGAAACTCAGTTCCCACTTATCCATCTAATTTTTTAGAAAAGTGTTTTTTTAAATTTATATTTTGCTTGTGTTTTCAGAGGAAAGTGATGATGACAGCAATGTAGATAAAACCAACAAGTGTGTTCTTGTATGGGAAGTAAGTAGTGATTCATGCCAGTCTCTAAAACACATTTGTCACATTTCTCATCCTTACTGGAGACAAACATGAAATTTTAAACTAATTTTTTTTAATGTTATATTTTTTCATGTAACTGAAAATTAAAAAAAAAAATTATGATTACTATAACAGTTCATGGAAAACCCACCCCAAATGTCAATTAATTGTTTATTAACCCATGTAATACGTTATGCCGCACCCTGCGTCAATGCGATTTCACCAGTGTATGTTTAGCCACTCTCTGCGTCACCGATGGTTTGTTTCATTTTATTAGTAATCGGGCTTTTCCGTTTAACTATTTTATTAATAGCTTATAAAACTTCGATTCAGAAGAGTTTCAACTTCCGTTGTGTGCAATTTCGAAAGGATTAGACCGTGTTTAGTGTATTTTGTGCTTGTTTTTTCAGTCAAAAAAGTTTGTAAACAAAAAAACAGCTGATCGAAATGGCTTCATTGAGTACTAATCCTAGTACTAATCTATTAATTTCTTCTTCTATAACTGATAATCAAGCAAATAAATTGATTTGAATGGACAAATCAATTTCAAAAGACGATAAATTTGAAGACTCAGTGTCGACTGTGTTTAAGAAAATTTACGATTTAGTAAATATAAGTGTATCTTTTATCTTAGATATACTGACGCTCCTTCTATGCAGAAGTTAATTGCGTCCACAGACCATGAGAGATGATCTGTTGGCAAGTGATGCAGCGGTCACAGGCCACGGCTATAGGGGTTCCACGCATTACCCCAGCCGCCTAACTATTGTCTAGTTAGGTACCCATTCGGAGCTGGGTGACTCGGGGACTCCTCAGGCCCCGAGAACAAATCCTCACCTTCGTGTGGATTCGAACTCGTGACCATCGGTATGACAGTCGAGAGCGCTACCTCTCGACCACCACGTCCCACCAAGTGTAATAATAAAGCATTACTATTTTATTGTTAATTTTTTGTTAAAATTGAAACGCGTCATGGGAAAAAATTCATAACTTGATAATGTCTGGAGATATTGCAATGAAACTTTCCAGTTGTTTTAGATATATGATAAGACTTATTTCTTAGAAATATAAACTTGATTAGATTATTATTATATGATTTATGAGCTGGTGAGTACAGCAAAAAAAAAATTTTTTCCTTTTTATTTTTACATACACAAGTAATAATATCCCTAAAGGTTTTTTTTGGTAATTTTGTCTTACTTTTTAATAGTAGAAACATATTCCTTTTTCAATTACTTAAATTTTGATATACATTATGATATAGTTTTGATAAAAAGTAAAGCTGAAATTTTCAGTTTAAAATTTTCAGGTGGAATGGATTTTTTAGCCTAAAATTTTACTGCGTAACCTTAAAAAATTGTGACTTATTGAATGGGTTAATGTTACAAAAAAAAAAATTGATCGGTCATTTAGAGCTGCTAAGACAATAGGATTTCACCCAGCTTTGAAATATGCAATAAAAATGAAGTTATAAAGAAACTACATAAAAATTTAGAACTGACAAGTATTATATACCACCATCCCATTTTAATGGCTGTCTTCTAATGTATACATAATTCTGCCATAGGGAATGGTAAAGACGAGATCCTTTGATGAAATGAAGTTCAAAACTTGCCCAACAGAATCCTTTGCACGGGAACAGCTCAAGAAACAAGGGGTAGAGCACTACTGGGACCTGGCCTACTCCGGGACTGTCCTGGAGCTGGCGGGGGATGACAGTTAACTAGTCTCAACCAGCACAAGTCATCACACTTTGTCCAGCACTGGCCTGTGTTGAACACACTTACTGAGGGAAGTCTTTTCCAGAGATTAGTTGTAACGCTTTGTGAAAATGGACTTAGATAGATGTTATAAACAAAGGTCAGATATGCCAGTTTCATGACCTGAAATTGTAACTTTAGGGTCTGGCTGAAGGGAAGTAAGTCATCCTGTCTTTAAACTGAAGAAATGAAAGATGTTTGGTTAGAGATAATGCAAGGGGCCTGTACTTTAAATTTGTGAAAGGTGTTCCTCTAAAGAATGAGAGATGTTAGGTTAGAGATGGCACTTGAAGTCTGTGCCAGGTATTTCACTGCTAGGTGCTTGCTGAGTAGGAGAGAAGGCAGCTCATTTAATTCTTTGTTCTGTTTTTCATTTTGAAAAGTAAATTTCAATAAGCTGTCCGGGTGTGGGCTTCTAACTTTTAACACAGCAGATCATTGCTGTTTGGGATGCACTCACAGTTGCTCATCAATTGTGTATTTAAATATATGTATAGGTATAGAAGAGGTGGGTAATATTAAAACTAACCCAAACTTCTTCACTCTAAATGGGAAATGTAGTGCTGAAATAACAAATGCTCTTGCAACTTATTATAAAGAAAACTGTATTTTTGTTCAAAATGAAAATGAAGTTTCCACTAAGAAGGGAGTAATTTTTTTCTTCAAACCTCAACTTTGGTTTTATTTTATTCCTTGTATATTTGCTGCCTGCAACAATAAAGTAAAATTGTTTCTGTCACATAAAAGGTTTGTGTGTGAGCTAATCATGTAGAAATTATTGTCACTCTCACTTGTACAATGGAACAATTTTTAAAGTCTTTATTGGACAGCTATGATGAAAAAGGTGTGTGTTGGCTATTATTTATTTCATAAAATAAAATGAAAATCAATTTTATTGGCTAAAACAACAGCATTTCAGAGAGTAATAATGTATTTTTATTTTGTGCAGAAATTTTGTCAAAATTAGACACATAATTTTTAATTATTTTTTTTTTATTGAAATGTTGAAATTTTTTTACTGCTATAATTATAATAAGATGGAATCCATCCACTGAACCTAGTTGGTTGACCTGAAATATAACTAACTACTTTAGTTTTAAGTCAAATTATTACAACTACAGTTGGAGTGTAGTGGGGTAAATTTTGTGTTAATTCATACCGAGTATGAAAGATGTCAACAAATATTTTTTGTTCTTGAAGTAAATACATTTTGACTACTGTTTAGTCCCTAACTGTGTTCCAACATTGTCAATACAATTTCCACATTTACCAGAATATGTTTGTACATAGATATTAATAAACACAATTGTTTTCATGTACATTAGTTCAAAGTTCTTGTGATCTATTTTTTTGCTGTTTTAATGCTGTCCAGCTAAAATTTCTCAATGGTTTGTGGATCCAAACACATCAAATGCACAATTAAATAGGCTGGGAGAACTGGAATTTAAACATGAGTATAATGCAGAAACTCTAAAATGAGGTCACTTGTTGTTGGTCAGTGATGACCAATGTTACCTTTAGGTTCAGCAGCCGCCAATCAACAGATTAGAATACCACACAGAAAATTTTTGTGAAATTTTGTTTTTTAAAGTTGCACAAACTTAAGATACAAGTTTAAAAAAACAAAAAAAATTTTGCACATGCATCAACAAACATTAGAAGGAACATTGGTGATAATCTTCTGTCTCAAATCTTTTAACTGAGACTGTTAGATCCCCATTCTGATCTCCCTGTTGTCAACTCAAACATAAAATACAAGTATATATAAAATACACAATCTGACCTCCCCATACACAAGTATATAAAAAATACACAATCTGACCTCACGATACACAAGTATATGTAAAATACACAATCTGACCTCCCCATACACAAGTATATATAAAATACACAATCTGACCTCCCGATACACAAGTATATAAAAAATACACTATCTGACCCCCGCATACACAAGTATATATAAAATACACAATCTGACCTCCGCATACACAAGTATACATAAAATACACAATCTGACCTCCGCATACTCACGTATATATTAAATACACAATATGACCTCCCCATAAGCAAGTATATATATAAAATACACAATCTGACCTCCCGATACACAAGTATATATAAAATACACAATCTGACCTCCC
>MUZC01000008.1:253543-287353 GCA_002072015.1 Radix auricularia
CATACACAAGTATATATAAAGTAAACAATCTGACCTCCGCATACACAAGTATATATAAAATACACAATCTGACCTCCCCATACACAAGTATTTATAAAATAAACAATCTGACCTCCCCATACACAAGTATATATAAAATACACTATCTGACCTCCCCATACACAAGTATATAAAAGATACACAATCTGACATCCCCATACACAAGCATATATCAAATTCACAATCTGACCTCCCCATACACAACGAATAAATAAAATACACAATCTGACATCCCCATACTCAAGTATATATAAAATACACAATCTGACCTCCCGATACACAAGTATATATAAAATACACAATCTGACATCCCCATACACAAGTATGTATGAAATAAACAATCTAACCTCCCCATACACATGTATATATAAAATAAACAATCTGACCTCCGCATACACAAGTATATATAAAATACACTATCTGACCTCCCCATACACAAGTATATATAAAATAAACAATCTGACCTCCCCATACACAAGTATATATAAAATGCACTATCTGACCTCCCCATACACTAGTATATATAAAATACACAATCTGACCTCCCCATACACAAGTATATAAAAAAATAAACAATCTGACCTCCCCATACACAAGTATATAAAAATACACAATCTGACATCCCCATACACAAGCATATATCAAATACACAATCTGACCTCCCCATACACAACGATAAATAAAATACACAATCTGAACTCCGCATGCACAAGTATATATAAAATACACAATCTGACCTCCCCATACACAAGTATATAAAAAATACACAATCTGACCTCCGAATACACAAGTATATATAAAATAAAAAATCTGACCTCCCCATACACAAGTATATAAAAAATACACAATCTGACATCCCCATACACAAGTATATATAAAATAAACAATCTGACCTCCCCATACACAACGATAAATAAAATACACAATCTGACCTCCCCATACACAAGTATATATAAAATACACAATCTGACCTCCCCATAAGCAAGTATATATAAAATACACAATCTGACCTCCCCATACGCAAGTATATATAAAATACACAATCTGACCTCCCCATACACAATTATATATAAAATACACAATCTGACCTCCCCATACACAAGTATCTATAAAATTTACAATCTGACTTCCCCATACACACTTTTTTTTTATAAAATACACAATCTGACCTCCCCATAAACAAGTATATATAAAATACACAATCTGACCTCCCCATACACAAGAGTATATAAAATACACAATCTGACCTCCCCATACACAAGTATATATAAAATAAACAATCTGACCTCCCCATACACAAGTATATATAACATGAACAATCTGACCTCCCCATACACAAGGATATTTAAAATAAACAATCTGACCTCCTCATACACAAGTATATATAAAATACACAATCTGACATATGATGTGCTTGTTTAAAAAAAAAGAAAAAGATTTGAGAAAACCAATTTAAAAATTTTTTAATATAAATATCCATAAATTTTCTCTGTCGATAATTAGTTTGTGCAGCAAGTAAAACGATAATATTGAGTTTCTAGCCCTATATGTCTAACATCTAGGCCAAAAGTTTTTGTTTCCTGTCCCTTTAATTAGTAGTCTTCACATAGCCACAAACCAAGGAAAGACCTCAGCGTCATACACACCCACAATTAAAAGGTAATGACGTCAGACGTAACCATAGCTAAGTCCAGTGAGACAGACCTTGCGACCATTTTCAAAACCTCATCATTCCCCCCCCCCCCATTAAAAAAAATGCGAGAGGTTCTCAGACTATATTAATCTGGAATTTCGGACTCCACATGTCAACAGGGGATCTTTGGTTTAAGTTTATGCAGTGGCTTAAGCTGTTCTCCTCTGTTACTCCGTATGGCCTTGCAAAACAGTCAGGCTTGTGATAGCCTTGTGCTGAGAGCTCATACAAATAGTGAAACAACAATCAGGGTTTTGTCTTAATCCGTTGAAAATCACTTAACGTATGCACGGTCGCTCACAGACATCATTAAAAATACCCTTGTGTTATCTTAGTGTTAGATAATAAAATTAAAATGAGACCTCTGCTATACAAGCTACAAAATAATAGCTGGAAACAAACATTTATTAATTCAAAAAGTAAGATTGGGTTACTTCGATTAACGTTAAGTAAATTTTAAAGTGGAAATAATTAGTGAATCTCAAATGATGTAATATCATATTTCAGTTCTATTAAGCTAAACCAATTGTTGAAATATATCTGTCATCTCCAAAATTGTGGGGACCCCTTTGTTGCCGTAACATGTCATCTATGTCAACTATTAGAAAATCACGAGACGTTCAGTCATCACGTGAAAATTATTTACAATACAGCGACTGTGATTGTACCGTAAACATTTGAATTTGAAGGTAATGGTAATATGGACTCTCAAGTTAGCTCAAAACTATTTACCTTTGACATTAAAGTACGTTTTATGTATTTAGCATTGCCGTCGATAGTTCATGCATGAGTAAATAATTGTTACTTCATTTTTAAATTTAGTTTCTTAAACCATCTTATGGTAGAAACTTCAACATCGGTGAAAAAAATGTTTTAAAAAACCAGTGCAATTTATCAGCTGCACTTTTCGGCTCTGCCTATTTCTTTAAATCTAGCTCCGATATTTCATCGAGATAAAAATTGCATTATCATTGATACCTGCATAACAACTAGCCAGCAGTGTTAGCGTGTGTCTCACAGTAGTAAGCAGTGTTAGTGTGTCTTCCTGTGGCAAAGAGTTTTATCTGTGTCTCCCGGTAGCAAGCAGGATTAATGTCTGTGTCTCCTGGTAGCAAGAAGGGTTAGTTTTTGTCTCCCAGTATCAAGGAGTGTTAGTGTGTGTGTGTGTCTTCATGTGGCAAGAAGTGATAGTATGTGTGCCTCTAGGTCACTTGCAGCGTTAGTGTTTCTTCCGGTAGCAAGCAGTTAGTGTGAGTGTCTCCAGGTAGCCAGCAGTGTTAGTGTGTGTCTTCACACGTTCAAAGTCTTTTTTTTCTGTCTTGACTAAATTGACGAAACATCCGCCAGCTTCGTTTTCCCACAAATTGTATCAAGCAGGAAAATTATGATGTTCATCCGATTGAACTGATTCAGTTATAATATAGGAAACATATGCGTGCTCCATTGTGTACTGTCTCAACATAGAAGGTAGATGCGTGGTCCACCTCGTTCAAACTCGTGTGGCGGGAAAGACAGTCAAACTCAACTAATTGTATTATTGACTGACGCTTTATTATTTTAAAAAAATAATAATAATCCATTTGTATTTATCTATTGCAGCAGTTAAAGCATGTTCTTAGTACTTGTAGTCATTGTTTTATCCAGCTGGTATCAGACGGCCGCATCATCCCCGAATCATTCTTGTAAACTGAATGGCGTGGTAAGTTTACGTATCTCAGTAAATGACCCCATTTCCCATAAATCTTTTGCGTGATTTTGTTGTCCAACAACACAAGTATCACAAATTATGAATGAAATGTAAAATCTAGATCTAGTGTTGTTAAAAAAAAACGAAGGATTTTTTAAAAAAAGACATTAATTAAAATTTTGCGCACCAACAGAGGTATAAAACAAGAGAGAGCCTGGGTATCCTTGATGGCTGTAATGAGTTTAGCTGTGACGAAGGAAAGATCATATCTACTCTGATGTTATGTCACAGTCCGTGCAAAGGGTGTTCCTCAAATGGAAAGGTAAGATTGATGGAATGGTATGGTAAACAGACAGAGGTATATATAAAGAGATGTTATATCAATAGAACAAATAATTTATTTAAACCATTCTCCTTTATGGATGTGAGACCTGGACACTAATGGCAACCATTGAAAGCAAGCTGCATGTATTTTAAAACAAATACAGGAGGAAAATTCTAAAGATAAGTCTGGAACAAAATAAATTCTATGGCGTGTCATCAAGAAACCATTATAACAACAATTAATAGACGTAAGATGGCATGATTCGGTCATGTATTAACAAATATCATCCTTCAAGGCACCCTAGAAGAGGGCCGGCGAATAGGTCGACAGCGCAAAAGTTGGCTTGACGACATAAAGGAATATACAGGGGTGGGATTGAGTAACTACTGGCCGCCACTCAAGATAGGCAACTGTTGATGTGTCCATGCACTCCCTCCAACAATAGCAATGGTTATGGGATTGATGACGTTATGTAGGCCTTGTAGAGCTGTTGGATATGACTTTGTCGCAGACGACTTTTTTCACAGAAATCCTGTACTATTCTGTACATTAGGTAAACTGTTGTTCCTTTGCCTTAAAGAGACTCAGTGAGGCAGTTGATGTGAATTTTAAAAATCTACAAAGAAGGCTAGAGACAGTGGCGTAGCTAGAACTTTTGCCGCCCGGAGCGGTCTCCCATTTGCCGCCCTTTTTAAGGGCCGTTCATAAATGACGTCACGCACCTTGGGGTAGGGGGCGCCACACATTTGTGACGAGGGGATTGTTATTGTTTGACACAACTGTGACGACACATCAAAGCAAGCAGTTTTAAATAAAAGTTACTAAATTCTTTGATTGCCTACAATTTATTCAATTTACAATATATATATATATATAATTCCATCAATATATAAAAAAATTCTCATTGAACTTCTTGTTCTAAAGATAAAGCTACGTCCTCTGAATTTTCTCAACTCGTATTTTTTCTCCTCCTAACTGAGCGTTCAGTTAATATTTCCAACACTTCCCACATTGTTTAAGTATGTTCAAATTCTTTTCATAAATATAAATACTTAATATTTCTCCATTATATAGACGGTTTCAAATTATTTAAATATTACTTTAATTTGATAGGCGTGAACTTTTTTTTATGAATAACCATATTTAACGAAAAACACAAATTATTTGTGCTAGTTTAATGCAATAGAAATAAAATAAATTTAATTTTCAAGAACTTATCTTAAAATAAGTTGAGAACAACGGAAACAGTAATATAAATTACCACTTGCAAGTTAAATACACCATTTGAACCACCATGCCATCTAGGTACTTGTTCGCGCATCATTCTGTGTATGTTGAAATTGAACGCAAAAACTGTCGTGGCGATATTAATAATACATTATTTGACCCAGCGGTGCTATGTTTTTGTGTAGAGTTCTCTTTTAAAATCGTATTCTGTGACGAACAGCACTTAATTTTTCCAAAAAATTGATACCATTTTTTGAATGATTTAAATTTTTTTTAACGTTCATGCGTTAGTTATAACAACCACTATGTAATCAAACAAATGTTATGTAAATTCGAAAGAGACGAAACTACTAATATTTTAGTTTCACCTTTCAAAAGAAAAAGGGTGGCTGTTGCAAATGACTGTACTATTCAAATGCCCAGAAATGTCGCCCTTTTAATGTGTGCCGCCCGGGGCGGACCGCCCCCACCGCCCCCTCTAGCTACGCCACTGGCTAGAGATGTTAAGAAGGCCTAGTTCTGCAGTGAGCAGTCCTTGTTTTTCTTTGCATGAAATCCCAATATTTCTTTTCGTAGCAGCAGAACACGGTGAAATGTTTCTCCCTGAGACAACCAACGAACGCTTTGGGGTACAGAATATCTTCAGCACACGAATCATTTGTATAAAGAATTAGTCTGAACTGGCAGATGTGAAGAGCATTTGCGCGAATGAAAAATGTAGTGCTATTCACATCCTCCCGAATATTATCCAAATCAAAAGATTTAGAGCACAACGCCTCCTGTTGAATAATGCATTGCAGATTTATGAGCTGGTCATTACCGTGATCCTTCAACTGCTAAACACAGCAGTTAAAGCTACAGCAGCTGGACACTTAATTTGTTTCGCAATAACGAGTGCTTAATAGTATAAATGAATATTTCGTCTACAACTTTACATAATATATTGCTAAATAGCAAATATTTGACGGCCGCAGGTTATTATAATTTAAACAGTTTTCCACGCAGCACATTTTCGTGCCACGGATGCATGCTGCCGTACGACCGCAGGTTGCGCAACCCTGCTCTATTTGGACACTGGAGTGACTTTTTCTTGTATAAATGATGAGGGTTAGGTTAAAGGTTCGACGATAAACTGTATGGTGGACTGAAACAATTGACTGCCACAGCGCATTTCATCACTGATATAGGGCTTGTGGTCTAAAGCCTCCCTCAAAAGATTTTGAGAACGAAGAAGAAGAAGAAGAAGGCTTAAGGTTTACATCTTAATTCAACAAGCTCATCGCGATATGGTCTTTAAAACCGAAGTTAATTTTAAAAAAAAAATCTTTGTTGTCACATTCTTTCAATGATCAATGATTTTGGTAGACTCTTAGTACGGTTACATAAATTTGGTGAAGTTGCCTCGAAAGAGTTCATACACGAGATTTATTTCTGTATCCATTAACTCCTAAAAACTTCCAGGGGGAATGTGTAAAGTAACGCAGCCCCGCTAGAAATAGATGCTTGAAGTAATTTCAATAGACTTTTGTTGTGAATTTAAATACGGTCACAATTCACTGGTCAGTGGATCACATGATACAAGGCCCAGATTCAATAACAGGACAAAGGTCAGGAGTTATGTGGCGTAACTTAATTGAGGGAAATATTTGCCAACACGTAAAACTATCGTAAGTATTAATGTCCCCTTCCCCCCGCCCCCATCCGCAGTTTCAACTTTTACACCACACATTACCCAGGCCCTTGGTCATTTGTAGTGGCAGCCTACGTCTATGGTAATTGGGATTATTAAAAAAAAACGAATTGATGAGAAAAATTGATGAAAAAAATGTAAAGGCATTATGAAATAGATGGTGAAGTAAATGGACAATTAAGAACAATTAAAATTTAAAAAAAACATATGCATGTGTCAATCTAAGATAATGTCCATTTTTAATTTGCTAACACATATAAATCATTCAATGGTGTCAACCCCTCATGTGACAACAATTTATATGTTAGCATACACGAATCAAACATTTACCAGTCAAACTTATACGTGTCAAACATTTACGTATAATACATATGTGTTTCAATCATATGTGTCAACCTTGTACGCGTCTCTTTGTCAACTGTTCATGTGTCAACCATCCATGTGTCTACTTATGTGTAAATAATATATCAGTCAAACCTCTAGGTGTCAACCATTTACGCTACAAACATCTATGTGTCGACCATCCATGTGGGGGGCCGCGGTGGTTGAGTGGCAAGCGCGCTCGACTGTCGTTCGGATGGTCACGAGCTCGAATCCATGGGAAGCCAAGGACTCGCTCCCCGGGTCCAGGGCACCCCCGAGTCCCACCCAGCCCCAAATGGGCGAAAAGCGGCGGGGCAATGCGCGTAACCCCTAGCCGTGGCATGTGAACGCTGCATCACTTGCCAAAAAAACAACTGCTGCCTTGCAGATGGTCTTGGCTGACCAAAGGCTATGGAAGCAAATCCAGAAAATACAGCAGGCTGAAGTCGGAGACCACGGGCCAATTGGCGCAAAACTCGTGGCACGCAATACTCAATATTCAATATTGAGAACGAAGAAGAAGAAGAAGACCATCCATGTGTCTACTTACGTGCAAATAATATATAAGTCAAACCTCTATTCGTCACCCAGTTAGGTATATACTATTTACGTTTCAGCTCTTCTTGTAACAGGTCATTCTTTGATATTAGATTCGAGTGCACAACAATAAAACTGACCCGAGCAAAATTTTAGTACGTGTTTAGTTTCGACTTTAATTTTTTTTCCTGTCATGTTAAGTAGCTTCTTCAATTAAGGCATTTGAAAATACAGATATTGCTGTCGATCTGTGAATTAATTATCTCTGCACTTCTTTAACAGCTCTTCGAAAACGGAGACAAAATGGGCTCATCAGACGGATGTAGAACATGCGCGTGTCTTAATGGAAATATTGCCTGTGCCGAGTGCCCGTAAGAAAGGTACGACGTTAAGTAGCACTATAGCTTGAGCTTAAACGAAGTTTTTGTCTAGTTAAAAAAAATAAAGTATTGAGCTGGTGTGTGTCTCATAGCGAAGTTCTGTTTGTAACAAGTGATAGAATTACAGTCTATGGCGGATTAAGGGGGGGGGGGCTGAACGGGCTAAAGCCAGGGGCCCCCGACGGTTTGGGGGCCCCCAAACTTTTTATAATAAAAGTGTACAAATGTTTGCACAAACCCTTGGAAATATAATAAATAAAATAAATTAATAAATATTATCTCTACAACTGGATTTAGTTTGCTCCCTTAGAGAACATAGTTTAAAGTTTTGTTTATATTTTAAAAATTTATCCGTTGTGACGAGCTCCGCTGGCCGTGTGGAGAGAGTAAGGGCTTGTGATGCAAGCTGTACCGGGTTCGATTCCCAGCAGTGGAATTAAACGTTTTGTTTTCACACTCAATTGTAACATACCGGCGAAACTTCAAACAGTTACTTCTTCGTGTTCGTTTTTTTTCCATTATTAATATTTAGTTACAGTCTTATATTAGCTGTTAACAATCATTTTAAGGGACGCTGGCTGGATAGGGCCCCGTTTGATTGCAGCCCGGGGCCCCGTGCAGTCTTAATCCGCCCCTGATTACCGTGTATACGACTATTCCCATAGAGAGAGAGAGAGAGAGAGAGAAAGAGAGAAAGAGAGAGAGAGAGAAAAAAAAGAGATAAAGAGAGAATAATCTATACTAACTACAGAGAGTTTATACGGTAGTTTTAACAGTGTTACAGTATACGTTACTATAGTCAGGTAAAGAATACAACACTAGCCAAAAAACGGGAGATTATAAATTACTTAGGACAGGATAAAATAGCTTAATAAATTTATACTTTGATAGAGAAATCTATAATCTCAATGAATTGCTTCTACAATGAAAGTAACCCATGCGAGTCTAATCGCTCTTACCCAACCCCACCCCGAAAGACCCCCCCCCCCTAAATTTTGCGTGTTTTCTTCATATAACCATGAGGTTTCAGGGAAAATTACCGAAGTTAACCTAATGGTCACTGGACGTAATTTAAAAGATATGAATTTGAATTTATAAGATATTCATTATTTATAGTAATTAAATCTATGCCTTGAAGCATCTATAGATATGAATAAGTACACATTAAAACACACTATTCATGCTTTTAAATTGTTTTCATCTAAATCATTTTATAGGCCAAAAGTGGAAAAAGTAAAAAAAAAAAAAAAAAAAGCCCCACAGTGATTAGGAGGGCTAGAGACTCTTTGAAATTGAAATGACATTTTAATAAAAGTACACAAACAATTTCTACTTTGAACTTTGTTGTATTGTTGAATTTTGTTCACGTTTATGTAGTTTCTAGAAAATCAGACGGTAACGAAAAAAATCCTGTACATTTCTCAATAATATCCTTAAAAATAATTTTGATTTATCGGAATAGGATCATTTGTGTAATGCAATTATTAAGTTAAAAAATACTTTATTTTCCTTATTATTTATTTTTACAGTATATCTACTTTATTTCCGTAATTACAAGAAGACAATTTATGAGGTGATTTTCTATCATTTTACTGCATCCAGATATCATATGTTCTTTTTTATAACAAAAACAAAACAAAAACCAGCCTATTGAAATATCTGCTTTAAGAGATTGAGGGATTTGATCAAAACGTCTCATGACTCCATAGAGTTTCAGCCCGGGGAAAGCTTGACAGTAAAGGGGATAAACTTTTGCCAATTTCACTGCGGCAACAAATATATCTTCCATGTCTAGACGACCCGTCAGAAAAAAATATCGTGTTCGAAACCCTCCCGTTGGCATCCCAACCATTTCTTGCCTGGCACGTGGAGGTACATTTCGGGGATGTATAGGTCCTATAAGCCCCTAAAGGACACATAAGGCTGCCAAATAACATGTCAAATCTAATGAGTATAGCTCTCGTCGATCACGAAGTACAAACAACAAATAAGTAAACAGAGAGGATAAGACAATGGTGAGATTGTCCAACTCTGAGTAAGTTAGCGTTATAAATTCTTATTTTTTTAAAAAAAGAAGATTTAAAAAATATCAAAGCTACACAATTTATTACAGAATAAAAATATAAAATAACGACATCTGTAGAGGTATAAAATGAAGTTTAATATAAAATAAAGTGTACAGATGACCATTTCTATTCAGTTTGGCATACATTAAAAGAATATTTACAATTCTCTTTTTAAAAAAAATATACCGATTAAAGTTACACAATCATTGGTTAAAACGTTAAAAAATAAATCAATCATGAACAGATTTTTAAATAGACAATGTACATATTGTTTAGAGTAGAGGCAGGAGCTGCATCGGCTTTGTCTACCTTCCATCCAAATTACAAGTGGTAATTTCTTTGTGGACAAAGAGGGCTTTCGACTTTTTTATGACACGCTCATGTTTATGTTGGCGCTAGCGCTGAAAATAATTCTTGTTTTCTTTAAGTCACATCAACTTTTAATAGATCAAATGTACGCCTCTTGTTATTTGGGTCGCAAGCCTGACATTATTGTTACGGCACAAAATATTTTTAAAAAAATCTGAACAATGCGTCTCCCCATACTCGTTCCAACCCAACCACCAACCTTATTACTCTCTTACTCACTGTTAGCGTTGACGTGTATTACCAAATTGTCGTCGATGATTCACTCACTCTGACAATATGAGTTTAACAAATATTTGAATAGAGCTTATTGTCTGAGCCCTTACGACCACCCAGTCTCCCAACACTCGGGTGACAAATATTTGAATAGAGCTTATTGTCAGAGCTCTTACGACCACCCAGTCTCCCAACACTCGGGTGACAAATATTTGAATAGAGCTTATTGTCAGAGCCCTTACGACCACCCAGTCTCCTAACACTCGGGTAACAAATATTTGAATGGAGCTTATTGTCAGAGCCCTTACGACCACCCAGTCTCCCAACACTCGGGTGACAAATATTTGAATAGAGCTTATTGTCAGAGCCCTTACGTCCACCCAGCGAGCCCTTTCGATCACCCTGTGAGCCCTTACGACCACCCAGTGAGCCCTTACGACCACCCAGTGAGCCCTTACGACCACCCAGTGAGCCCTTACGACTACCCAGTGAGCCCTTACGACCACCCAGTGAGCCCTTACGACCACCCAGTGAGCCCTTACGACCACCCAGTGTGCCCTTACGACCACCCAGTGAGCCCTTACGACCACTTGGGTTTAATTCCCGATGGCCTCGGTGGCCACCGTGAACTCGCTGACCTCGCTGACTTCAAAGCTGGACGTCGAGCCAATCTCGCTCAATTCATCTATGGCGTCGTCTACGCGAACGCCAAAACTCATCTGTGACACCTCACGGCTGTTGTCATTGCTGTCGCTCCTCTCTTCGTCGTCGCCAAGGGTATTGTCAAAAGCCAGCCGTTTGGGAGCTGAAGGGGTGAAAGAATTATTCAAATAGACACATTTTCTTCAGAGAAAAAAATATTAAAGGGAGATAAAATTGAATATGATTAATAATGTGTGACCAAAGATATATAAAGAGAGGTCAAAATATCCGGATGATTAATTGCTACATCTAAGATACATCTAAAGTTCAAACCCGAGATTTTCTTTGAAGACATTCCCGCCATTATATGAAAATGTCTTTTCTCAGAAAACTACAACCCACCTTGCCGGCCCCTCCATGCATTCGGGCAGTATATTGCGGCTAAGGTGTACAGGCACGCAAACGCCGCTAGGGCGGGCACCAAGAAGTAGAAATAACCTTTGTAATCTGATTCGTTTTTTTCCTGTGTGTTTTGCTTTGGCTCTTTTGTCACCAACGCGGTACTAGTGACTAAATCTGTTGGAGAGATAGGAAGTGCAAGGAAACAAAAAGTAAATCGAAAGCTTTCCAGCTAATAATTACTTTTAGGAAAAAGAATAGTCAAAGTAAGAAGAAAAAAATACTGGTACATTTCAGATCATCTTAAACATTAATTATCATTTTGAGCAAAATATATTTTAATCTTATAGGTCAAAATATCTTTCGTTTTTTTAATGCACAAAAGCAATTTGCGTATCCAAAGTTTACTCTAACTAAACACCGGAGTGTTGCAGTACGGATTGAAATAAAGGATACATTTATTTGGTAATTTTCTATAAAATATTTTGTTAATTTTAGATGAACTTTTTGTTAATTGTAGTTTTATGTGGTTAAATTACTTTGTTAATTGTAGTAACTCTAGACTCCAATTTGTTTTATGTTGCTTAATTACTTTGTTATTTTTAGTTAGTCTAATTTGTTTTAGGGGCCGTCCATAAATAACGTCACGCGATTTTGGCCGATTTTTTACCACCTCCCCCCTACGTCACGCGTCGTCACAAAATCGTCGACCCCCCCTCAAAAAGTACGTCACAAAACTTTGACCCCCCCCCCTTAAAAAATATTTTTTCTATTTGAAAATAAGAATTTTTCAAATCACTTTTTTGTCATTTAAGTATTTATTTATTGTAGGTCTACATTGTATTATCGTAACATGAGTGAAGCTATGTAAAAGATATTAAATAAATTAAATAACTCGTAAGCAAGTGATTCTCAAATTTTTTCGTATCAGACGGCCGGCAAGAATTTTCCATTTCACCAGGTACCATTGCATTCTTTTCCCGTTTTGACATGATTTTCTCTGTACTTATTAGATAGCATAATGAGCCCCTACACAGCTTAAAGCTTAAGTATAAATTCGGCTTGTTTTATATATAACATTTAAAAAAATATTGTTTAGTTGCTATGGCATAGCAAGACAGCTAACGAACAATGCAGCGGTAATGTCAAAAACCATTGATGTGATTAACCTTCGCGATTAAGCTCGCGAATGTGACTATTGATATTACAAGGATCATTGCATTGTTTATAGACCAAGAATATATAGATACAAGACAATTCCTCAAATTGATTTCGATCTTCTAATGACAGTTTCCCTGCTAATTATATGCACATCAAAGGCATTTGATCTAAAATTATCACATTGATATCACATCTCATGTTTTCTAAAAAAATATTAGGTAGGCGCTGGAAGAGGAAAATGGCCCATTCTGTATGAACCCCACATTTGTGCAGGAAAGTAGGGTGTCATCTTGTGCGTCGCAAAATACAGTATTTCTTGCAAGTTGAGGACTGAAATACTATGACATTATTAAAATATCCAACATTGTCATAACTTTTAACTCCGGTGCTCACAAGTTTGAGTTTTTTTTTTCCCCTCAATTCTTTCTTCTTCAGGATTTCACGTACGTCACACAACAGTTGTAAATATAATGTCACCAATAAATTATCTCATTTGGGATAAAAAGAGAACTCTTGAAGGTAATGCTCAATCATTGTGGGCATAATAAATTTGCTAGAATCCGCTGCTTTTGGGTTAACAGTATTGTTAATATAAACTTTTATAATTTTAGTATTTAGGTATCTTATTGAACCGGTCCGTTTTTTTTTCAAACCATTTAACTTTTTAAACCACCCTTCAAAATAAAATGTTTTAACATCCTTAGATTATATTTTATTTTAATGCATACAAATTAAGCATTGACTATAAATCATTACTTGTAACTTCTTTGTTTATAAAAAAACTTATTTTAAAATAATTCTTTTTTAAAATAACATCTGGGATCGACAGGGAATTTTTGGGGGTAATGCAGACTCATTTGGGACATATTACATCCACTACACTCCACTACATATATTCAAATACGTCATGTGTACGTTTACGCTTGGTAACATATGCCCACTATTGAACCGGTTCCTTCCAGAAAATGCATTTGTTAAATTTGTTAGCTATGTAAATTTCTTATTTACGTACTAAACGAAGAAATCTAAATCCAACCTACTTTCCTTTATATTGACAAAAGTGACAATAATCTTAATCAACATGACTTGACTGTATCAAATATCCTTTCTGTCAAATTTAAAATTAATGCCTTAAAAACTGAGTTCAGAAGAAAGTTATTTTGTGCTCCTCTCGAATTGCGATGTCGAGAATTTGATGCATTCAATAAAGTTAGTGAATACTTTTGACTAATTTTAAATGGAGACATTTATTATTATATTTAGAATGGCCATAGGCGTTTGACCAAAAACCAATCGAAAAACTATATCAAACTTAAATTTTTTTATTATTGTATCAAATAGATTCCCCTCCCCCACCCACCGCCCAAATGGATATTCGGCGTCGTTTTGACTTAAAATATCTACATATAATCCTATTCAGATCTTTTTAGACACTTGTCCTGTTTGTAAAACTCACCAGTAGCAGTTTCAGGGGGGGGGGGGAATAACCGACAAAAAAAAGTTCGCAGACTCCTGCCGCGAGTGAACCAAACGACACTGCGGCTACATCATAAAAGCTTTGATGTCAACATCAAGCGACGCAGGGTTACAATTTCGTATGTTCTCTTGTGGATTCTCAAACTTAAGAATTATAAAATTATAATTATATTTAATTTTCGTGTCTTGATAACTTACGCCAACCGGCGTGATGGCCTATCGACCGGCACTTTGAGAAGCACTGAATTAAAAAAAGTCATTAAATAAATTTTAAGTGACCAAATATTTCAGTGGAAGTTTTATTTAAAGTTACCCTTTCGATGTGACGTCACATTTCTTCAAACCCCCTCCCTCACCCACGTCACACATCGTCACAAAAGTGTGACCCCCCTCCCCCCTAGGTGCGTGACGTCATTTATGGACTGCCCCTTATGTGGTTTAATTACTTTGTTATTTCTAGTTACTCTAATTTGTTTTATGTGATTTAATTACTTTGTTATTTTTAGTTACTCTATTTGAAGTTTTATGTGGTTAATTTACTTTGTTAATTTAGTATAATTAATTATAGTTGTTTGTGGTTAAATTACTTTGTTAATTTTAGTTACTATAATTGTAATTTTCGGTGGTTAAATTACTTTGTTAATTTTATTCACTCCAATTGTAGTTTTATGTGGTAAAATTACTTTGCTGATTTCAGTTACTCTTATTGTTTTATGTGGTTAAATTATTTTGTTAATTTTAGTTACTAAATTTTTTATGTGGTTCAATTACTTTGTTAATTTTAATGAAAGAAATGCGCTCAATTCGAAAATAGGTGTTTAATTTTGATACACACATTTATAATTTATAATTGGCGGATAAAATAAGTTATACGTTTTAGATCAACTGATTATTTTAATTGTTATAATTAGATAAAATAATAGTTTAATTTGGGATTAGTTTGTTGATTTAGGAGTAGTTTTTTTTGTACACTGATTTTGAACTCCGGATTTAACAAATTAGTTAACATTGGAGAAGGTGATTTGTTTTATTTGTATTATTATTAGGCCAATGTGTTTACTTGGGATAAATTATTTTGTTGATTAAAAAACTAACAACTTATTTTTAAATTTAGGTTAATATCATTTCTTTGTTTTGGATAAACCGCTTTCTTATTTTTGGATATACTATTTTCTGAATATATANTATATATATATATATATACACACACACACATTTTTTTTATAAACAATAGACGTAGGGTCAAATTGTGTTCACAGAATCTCTTTGAATTCAGTCACCTTGTACTTTATTTATTGACTTTTTAAAATAAAAGGATGTATACATTTTCCTGAATATGTTTTTTTAAAACGATAAGAAAGATTATTTTACTATTTTCACAGATTAAATTTGAGCATAGAATAAAATCTAATGTTTCATATATCGGTTACTTTGGCTGTACCTTCTATACAATAATGTCCAGTCCCACTGGAAGAACACTTGTTACACATTCCATTGTAGATACAACGTTCCTCAACACATTGAACTGAACAGACACCAGAGCAATCTAATCCATAGAAGGGTGGTGTGCAATCTGTAACGATTGTTTGCATTGATACAGTCGCTAGGTGTGCAGCAATATAGTATCGGCATCAGAACGGCTTGCAAACAAAGCGATAGAGGATAACATGGTTAGACACTAGTCAAAGCATAGATTAGTGGGTAAAATCGTTTTAAAAAGCCAGTAAACACCAAGATTAGATGATAACATTATCAGCCACCATTACGCACCAATATTAGAAGGTAACAAAGTTAGGCAGCATTACACACCAAGATTAGATGACATCAACAGTAAACACCAAGATCATAAAATCATCAAACTGTTTAAGAATTTTATTTTTTCTCCATGTAAAGCCACACCTGCTGGTTTACGTACCGCCATATATTTCCACCTCACAAATCCGCACCGCCCCCTGTGCCAGCGATATTTTCATGGACAACGCTTCTACTGTTGTCTCCTTTGATATCACAATGACGTTTTTGGCGGTCGTAACGGCCCCGGACTTGTAGTGATACTTCCGGTTTTGGTTGAGTTCGATGGCAAGGGTAAAGTGCTGCGTATTATTGGGAGCTGTGTGAAAAGGGGAATCATGAACTTAGCATTCAAACTCTGTTCAGTCTAGAGCGCACATTAAAAAAAAAAATACCCCCACCCACAAAATAATATAAAAAAAAAAAACATCAAACAAAAAAGAGGGGAAGAAAAAAAACAAAAAACAACAAAAAAAAAACAACCAAAAACATATAAAAACATAAATAATCTTCACAGTAACTGCCCTCTACACAACCCTCAACCCACTCAAAAGTAGTGTTTAACATACAATCTTTTTCCTTCTAAAATTTTCTACGGAATATTGCTTAACATTTATACAAATATTATAATCTAATAATGGAAATAAGAGTAAAAAAAACAGCTCCCCAACCCAGCAATAAAATAATACTTTCAGATAAAGTTGCTATCAATTTTCGTTAACTTCATCCACAAGTAAGAAAGAAAAAAATATTATAAAGAAACAGAATAGGCAAGAAAATTCACTGTAACAACTTTATTCTCGACACTGGATAAAATAGGACGCGATGGTCGAGTGGTAGCGCGCTTGACTAGCGTACCGATGGTCACGAGTTCGAATCCATGCAATGTGAGGACCTGTTCCCGGGGCCTGAGGAGTCGCCGAGTCACCCAGCTCTGAATGGGTACCTAACTAGACAATAGTTCGGCGGCTGGGTAATGCGTGGAACCCTTATAGCTGCATCACTTGCCAACAGATCATCTGTCATGGTCTGTGGACGCAATTATTATCTTCTGAATAGAAGGAGCGTCTGTATTATCTAAGATATACGAAGATAATTATCAACTTTCGCTTTTCTCCATCAAACAAGAAAAACCCCATAATAATAATAAATAATTACTACTACTAATAATAATAATAATTAGCCCAAAATAAATTGTTTGAGATTTGAGTGATAATCTGTGACTTTTAGGTATGAGATATTTTATATTTACATTTATTTGTTGATTTAAAAAAATGTACATTTTTTATCCTCACAGGAATATATATACTAACATAATTTTTACCAAAGTTTAATTCCAAATTATTATCAAATTTAAAAAGCTATTAGAAGAATTGTAGGATAAGAGAAGTATGAATGAAAGAATAGTTGGAAAGATAAAGTGACTTACATATGTATATATTGGCTGCCTTGCACTCCGAAAAAATCGGAAAATGTTATAAATTATAGGATCACTAATAGTTTAATTCGATGGGATTGATTGTTCTTAGATGTATATATATAAAAAACTAGTTAGATATATAGATATTCTGAATATATTGGTGTACCAACATATACAATTATTGCTCAATAGAGGACTAGATGAATATGTAGCTAACTATGATGTTACTCACAGAGGCGTCACTAGGGTTGGTGTCACCCAGGGCATAAGCTCATGGTGTCACCCAGGGCGGTAGCTCATGGTGTCAACCCCTCATGGTTTAACCCATAGAACTCCTCCGAATTTTCCAGTACCAAATAACGAGAATATATAGAGTTTTACAGTCTGGTGTCACCCCCTGATGGTGTCACCCGGGGCGGCCAGCCCCCACCGCACCCCCTAGCGACGCCACTGATTACTCAGATGGTTTAGAAAGACATATAAAA
The DNA here is from genome assembly GCA_002072015.1 of Radix auricularia. Classification (NCBI taxonomy): domain Eukaryota; kingdom Metazoa; phylum Mollusca; class Gastropoda; family Lymnaeidae; genus Radix; species Radix auricularia. The sequence goes on from MUZC01000008.1 coordinate 271,507, forward strand.
TAGAAGTATCCTTACCAGTATAAATAACCAACTGATATATGTACCGTAACCGGTGAAAGGTTATGGTGAACTTTCTTTCAACGAAATCATGACAGTTGTCTTGCTGAAGGACACCATCAGTCATCGCTGTATTGTTTGGGAATATATCCAGCTCCTTATCAGAGACATCGTGAGAAATGAGATTGCGGCCTGTAAAAGATGTCGGTGAATATCTTTGAATATATGACCTTCGAAAATGTGATTTATTTTAAGAGAAGCTGGATTCTACTTGGGTGTGTTTAAAGTCCAGCCCGCGGGTGAAGTACGGCCCGCGTGTCTCATGGTGAGAGAACAAATATTTAAAAAAAAATGAAAACAAAGCGTAAAAATTGGAAATATTTGGGGAAACTTCATCTTAGAGTTATGAGCAAATGGGAAGAGGGTCTATAAACCCTCATTACTTCAAACCCAAACGTACATTTTCGCGACCGAGACTTTAGATCAGTGACTTACGGAAACAGGGGAATGAAATGACGTTTTTTTTCATGGGACTATTCTTTACCTATTATAATAAAAAGACCTTGTTTTTTGTATGTGTGTGCGTGTGTGTGTTGTGTGTGTGCGTTGCATGTGTGTTGTGTGTGTGTGTGCTGTGCGTGTGTTGTGTGTGTGTTGTATGTGTGTATTCTGTGCGTATGTTGTGTGTATACTGTGTGTGTTCTGTGCTTGAGTTGTGTGTATGCTGTGTGTATTTTGTGTGTGTGTTGTGTGTGCGTGTGTTGTCCGGAACCAAATGTTTGCATCTCTACTAAATCTAGATACCCCAAGGCTTCCAGTTGTAAAGTTTCATTGGCCGTATCTCCACTGACCTAGAGTGAACAGGCCGACCCGTTAACACCATTGACCTCCACTGACCTAGAGTGAACAGGCCAACCCGTTAACACCATTGACCTCCACTGACCTAGAGTGAACAGGCCAACCCGTTAACACCATTGACCGTATCTCCACTGACCTAGAGTGAACAGGCCAACCCGTTAACACCATTGACCTCCACTGACCTAGAGTGAACAGGCCAACCCGTTAACACCATTGGCCGTATCTCCACTGACCTAGAGTGAATAGGCCGACCCGTTAACACCATTGACCTCCACTGACCTAGAGTGAACAGGTCAACCCGTTAACACCATTGGCCGTATCTCCACTGACCTAGAGTGAATAGGCAGACCCGTTAACACCATTGACCTCCACTGACCTAGAGTGAACAGGTCAACCCGTTAACACCATTGGCCGTATCTCCACTGACCTAGAGTGAATAGGCCGACCCGTTAACACCATAGACCGTACCTCCACTTATGTAGAGTGAACAGATCGAACCGTTGCCCTCCCACTTGAGGTACATCTTACTCGCTGACGGCATGTACTTCGGGATGATAATGAAATGATTCGGGATCTCCTCGACCGCCCGTATGACGTCACACGCCGAGCTGTTGATATCAGAGTTGCTGGCATCACATGAGAAGATACGGCCGATCTGTGCTTGAATACAGGAATAGTGCCAGATCAGATCTATACATCAACAGTGAACAGACTTAAGACAAGAGATTTACATCATGCTCTTAGAGAAACTGCCTGGTAATTCAGTGTTTGATATGTCTAATGAGGGTTGTAAAGTTGTCTCTGTTTCTGGAGACTGTTGAAGTTAAAATGGGTAGCAAACCTCACCGAAATGTAAAAAAAAGAGTATTTTTAAGGTTCTAGTAGCTGATTTCTGTATATTTGCCAGAGTAAGTCAGCTCGACAAGAAACAGAGCGGATAGAATCTGAACGTGAACTTAGAAATAATACAGGTAACTTTAAAAATGTCATTGGTAATCGAGTAGACACAAAAGTTAATTAATAATTATAAAAAAGGTGGTTTAAATTATTTTTTTAATAAAGAGATTGCATTTCTTCCACATAATTGAATATGGCTGAATATGAAGGAAAAAATTGATTACTGATGTATTTGAGGATCTAAAATCAATATTTGAAGATCAAATATAGGTTTATACCAAAATAATAACAATCCGTTCCATTCCAGATATATTTATATTAAAAATAATAATTAAAAAAATAACAACACTTTTTTGCGTAAATGGATTAAAAATGAAGTTTTAAGGGATAGAAAAGTAACTTTAGAACTGAGTTAAGAAAATGAATTTTCTCGACACTTGTCTGTTAATAATAATAAATAATTAAAATAATACTATTAAATAATAATTATTCATAACAATTAATTTCAAATTTTTATATTTGAGAATCAATTTGCTGTGATATATAAACGATTGTTAGTGAGAAACCGTGCAAAGGCTTCTTTCCTTTTTTAAAAATGTTTGCCGAAATCGCGACTTTAATAGATGCATATAAATTTACAGCCCAACAGTACAGAACCAACAATGATAAAAGATATAGCACAACGGTCAATACAGTCAGAAAATGTAACAACTCCTCCACATCGCACTTGAAAAATCAAATTGATTAAGAGTTTAAATAAAGGAAGTTCTGACAGTTTATCGATCCCTGTATCCTACTGCAATAATGTGAGATAACATCTATGTTATCCCTGTATCCTACAGCAATAATCTGAGCTCAAATCTATCTTATCCCTGTATCTTACAGCAATAATCTGAGCCCACATCTATGTTATCCCTGTATCCTAGAGCTATAATCTGAGCTCACATGTATCTTACCCCTGTATCCTAGAGCTATAATCTGAGCTCACATATATCTTATCCCTGTATCCTACAGCAATAATCTAAGAACACATCTATCTTATTTATCCATGTATCCTACAGCTATAATCTGAGCTCACATCTATCTTATCCCTGTATCCTAAAGCAATAATCTAAGAACACATCTATCTTATTTATCCATGTATCCTACAGCAATAATCTAAGAACACATCTATCTTATTTATCCATGTATCCTACAGCAATAATCTAAGAACACATCTATCTTATTTATCCCTGTATCCTACAGCAATAATCTAAGAACACATCTATCTTATTTATCATTTATCCCTGTATCCTACAGCTATAATTTGAGCTCAAATCTATCTTATTTATCCCTGTATCCTACAGCAATAATCTAAGAACACATCTATCTTATTTATCCCTGTATCCTACAGCTATAATTTGAGCTCACATCTATCTTATTTATCCCTGTATCCTACAGCTATAATTTGAGCTCACATCTATCTTATCCCTGTATCCCACAGCAATAATCTAAGAACACATCTATCTTATTTATCCCTGTATCCTACAGCTATAATCTGAGCTCACATCTATCTTATCCCTGTATCCTACAGCAATAATCTAAGAACACATCTATCTTATTTATCCCTGTATCCTACTGCTATAATTTGAGCTCACATCTATCTTATTTATCCCTGTATCCTACAGCTATAATCTGAGCTCACATCTATCTTATCCCTGTATCCTACAGCAATAATCTAAGAACACATCTATCTTACTTATCCCTGTATCCTACAGCAATAATCTAAGAACACATCTATCTTATTTATCCCTCTATCCTACAGCTATAATTTGAGCTCACATCTATCTTACATATCTCAGTTGAGCCCCCCCAAAAAAAAATATACCCCAGTTGTATATGAACTACCATATTTTATATCTCTCAAATGAGCTCAAAGAGACTTATGCTCTACAACCATCATATCAGTATGTAGAGAGTAATATTCCTATTAAGCTGCGCGGTTGTACGACCGTGCATATGTCTTACCGACGTCGTGCTGCAGTTTAGAATGACCGTGCAGCACATTTTGTAAAATTTTCACAAAAAATTTATGCTGTGTAACTTTGCGTACGAAACTTAAAGGGAATATTAGTAGAGAATGGCACATTCTAAAGTAAAAACGTGTGCTGTAAAATTACGTATGATGCCTAAGGCCTAAGGCCTATGATTTAACGGGCAGAAAAAATATCGCAATGTGTAATAATCTATTACCGTCGTTAAAGAAACGCTCAGAAATACGAGTAAATTGAAGTGGCAATGTTTACCTTCTTTTGCGAAGACAACTTTTCCCCAAGTAAAGATGAAGAACTCATCAAAGTTGGCTGTGATAGAGTTAGTCAAGGGCTCCGTGCACGTTGTGTCGTTGTTGTCACTTAAAGAATCATGACTCAACTTTGCTTTGTTCGCCATGTCGGCTTAAAGAAGAAAAAAACCCATCTCAAATTCAAACAGGTAAAAAAAAATCTTCTCTCGAATAGCAGTAAATATTTGCAGAATTCTTGAGTTTGATCCGTCCTCCATGTTCTTGCATCAAGCATTATCATGCATTAGATAATTATAATAGTATTATATTCACCGTTAATTATAATCACCGTTAGTTAAATCATTAAACCTTGAAACACTAGAGGATAGAAGAACCAAGAGTAAATTAGTAATTATACATAAGGCAATTAATTCTAATTTAGAAATACAACACAAAGATAACCTAATACAACCCTCAAATAGGCATACAGTTAAAAACACCTTCCTTATTCCATATGCAAGAACAAACACATACAAGTTTTCTTTCTTTCCGTCCGGTATTCGGGCGTGGAATGGGTTGCCTGAAGAAACCAGGAAAGCCTTCACTTTATCATCTTTTAAAACTCTAGTAAGAATACAGGACTAAACACAAACAATAGAAATACGTAGGACGCAATAATCTTCTGTACAGAAGGAGCGTCTGTAACATATAAGATAAGATAAGATAATAGTAATGCTATTTTTCGTGTTAGTAATAATAATGAAATTTATTATTTAATTATCCTATCACAGACAGAAAGGCTGACCTTCGGTCGTCTTTTGTCTTGCTATAACAATTTAAGTTTTATGATCGAACAGTAAAGAAGAATTCAAAGGACCACCAAAAAAAAAAAAATCAACAATGGTCGAACTTACCAAACTGGCAGCCTGCCGCAAAAGTGCCACCCCGGCAAGTTGATCCCCCTGAGCACGTTCCATTCTGGCTGCACTTACTATTTGAGCATAAACAGGTGAACTGGCATTGTGGGCCAAAGTAGCCTTTCGGGCAGATATTTGTTCTTGAAACTGGTAATAACGTTTTTTAGTTTTGTTAAAAAAACAAACATTAAAAGTTGTACATTTGGCCATTTGAATAAACAGAAAAATATCAATAAAAGTGATTGTGGTTTGGGAAAACAGAAACTTGGTTATTTCAGAAATAGTATAATTAATTAATGAAATGTCGACACTAATTCTGAAAGTGAAATGAGAATTATTTCTATGGTTATTGTCTAAGTTTCATAGACTAGGAACTTATTACGCTAGCAGTTGGGAGGGCAGATATGGAGCTGGGGAGGGGGAGAAGGCTAAAATTTTCTGCACGTGTACTGCTCTTTTTATTGTAAGAAATTTATTTCAATAGTAACATCATTGTTCTTTAATACATTGGTTGATCAATGAAAGGTTGATCACATATGTACTCTATGTAACTCGAAAAAACTCTAAATTTGTACACGGCTAGGTTAAGTTTACTTTGAAATTTCCTAAACCAAATGACACTATTAAGGACATTAACGTGTCTAGCGAATGTAAAATTGTCATTGAGAGCTTATTTCGACATTTTTATTATATGGGGCTCATACAAATGTTTAATCTGGAAAGTAAAGTTTTGATTGCAACTATAGGTTAATTTTTATTAGGGAACAATAATTACACAAGGCTTGCGTTTCTTAACTGACCAAATTTCTATTTAATTAATAGTTTTAATGTGTTTAACATAACATACATCACCCATTACAATGTTTTAAAGCTGTTAAAAATAATAATAATTAAATATAGGTAAAAGGTAACATTTCATTCTTGAAGTCAGTGGATTGGCCAGTAATCACCTTCTGCATGGTCACTGCCGTGTAAAGCAGAAAATGTATCGTTTTCGGTATTCTCAGTCACACCATAGGCTATGTAGATATAAATGAGGGTAGTGTTAGTGATGGGTAAAATATAGTTGATGAATTTGCATACAGTCAATCATTATGTTAGCAAAGAACATCCTGATCCTTTTCCATCAGTGCTCAAATCAAGGAAAGAATATATATATATAACATTTGAAGTCAATGAAGCAATTTAAGGAATAATTATTTTTTTGAAGCTAAGAAATGTTTGGCCTTCCATCGTAAAAAAAAAATAACTGCTATATTTTTACCCACAAAATTTCAGCATTTTCTCTTTATTCTTAAAACAATTTTTGTTATATCTTTAGTTGCATTCTTTGACCTCTGTTACTGACAATGGTAACCATGTCTTCAGAGTTACATTGCTCTATTTTGATTGTTTCAGAGAAGCCAAGAAAGTGAACTAGGATGTTTGTTCACTCATGTAACAGTTTTTGTAGTGAATGAGTTTTGAATTTTAATATTAACTCATTCGCACTTCCTGTGTTATTTAATCTAACATGTTAAATCTAAACTTAATGCGGAACGTACGACCTAGCGACATTCTGCACACTATAGATGAGAGGTAGGTGTAAAATTCAACATGGAATTCTATAAACTTCTTGTCATCTCCAAAAATGTTTTCAAACTATAGCAGTTGAAAATTTAAGTGAATCATTCAAGTAACAGAAATAACATATGGTTAAAAAAATTGATAATTATTTGTTTAAAGAAAAAAACATTATTATTTGTGTTTTCTGAGATCTATTATTAATTTAGCGCGGGGTGGGGATGAGGTGGGTTTATTCCACTCTTTTGTTTTATCTACCTTATTAGTTTTTACACTTTTATTTGATGTTTACTGTTATTGTTTACATGTACTAATGAATGCAAATACCTAAATGTTTTTTTAAAATTTGTGTATCGTCTGTTATTAAAGTTTAACACCTATTATTTTCATCAATATCCCTTTTCGTCACGTTAAACATATTAAATCACAAGTGCATATCATGCCATAGTTACTGTTTCTAGTCACCAGTATGGAGCTTGAGTTGAATCAGAACAAGACTCCACGTTAAAATCCTCATCACCATTTGGGTCCGAGATACTATTTCTTGTGACATTCCGTCTTGAGTTTTTAAAAAGTGCTTTACATAAATGAGTGTTTATCTTCTGAAATAGTTATTACATATGACACCCCAACACAGAGACTTCCCTCAATTTCAACAAAGGCCTAAAAAGCAGCTTGGGTGAATTTGTTTTCCTCAAGGTAAAAGCTGTAGGATGTGACTAACAATGTTTCTTTTACCTTAAAAAAAGAAAGACCGAATTGCTGCTGCGGTTTTTAAATAAAAAGCAGACATTTAATAAATCTAAACGTAAATTCTGTCAATAATCAATTCATTTCCATTGTGCATAAAGATAAATTTTCATGCTTCCAATCACAATCAAAATATTCCACTTACGTGGATTAAGGAATTTGTTTTCTTTCTTATAATAAAATGATAATTTTTAAGGCAAAAATACCGATGTCACTGAAAACGATGAAATTATTGCTAAAATGAGATATAAATGATAATACATGTAATGTTTGATTTGAGAGTTTTACACTTTGAAACGTATCAATGCTAAATGCTATTATTTAAGGGAAAATACGAAAGTCGTTTTACTTTAATGTTATCAATATATAATATTATTTGTAATTGTCCATATTTTGTCTATCAAAAAATAGTTCAACTAATTTAAATAAAAACTTAATTTCTTTCATTATAGAACAATATCCAATGCTACTATTTGGACTGTAGTTTAGAAGTACTTAAGATTCGTATTGATCAAGAATAGTTAAGGATAATAGAAAACGTGATTCATATAGAGCATAAATGATTGTTCAAAGTTCCGCATAATATTATTATTTTTACAAATGTGAGAGTTACACACGTTCGTATACGATGCTCTTCAGTGCAAACACAACTTAATAGAAGTTTGACGTAACACCATGATAACGGACTAGTTGATTCAGGACTCAAAAAGAGGAAAGTGAAATGAAAATAAAATTTAGACGCACCCACAGACTTTATGACCCCAAACCGTGGCTGAAACATTTAGTCTTCACACTTACAGTTAGATTAGACCAGTGCTTTTTATGAAAAAAGGAAAAAAAGGTATTGGAATGCATAAAAAAAGTTATAGGAACGTACGTGAAAACCCATTCCAAGAAGAAATAAAAATAGGTATGTGGAAAAAAGTTTCTGGATCGCCATCCCAATGCGTTACGCTGCTGAAAAAAAAGCAAAAAAAAAAAAAAAAAAAAAAGCACTGCTTTGGGCCATCTTATTCCCAATAGATCCCTAAAGACAGATTTGGCCATCTGAGCTGTTCAATTTTTAAAATCACAATAGACAGATTCAGCCATCTCCTTTTCAATGCTATATGTAGCTACCTGAGAAACATAGATATAATTAACCATCTCCGCCCTACCATAGTTTCAGTCATCTCCTCTCCCTCATAAAATTTAGCCTTTTGAGTTTCAACTAAAAGATTTAGCCACCGTCGTCCCTAAATTTATATTTAGCCATTAGAGTACTGATAGATTTCGCCATCTTTGTTGAAACATGCACATGTCTCCACATTCTTCAACATAGGCTACATATATTTAGCTATCTGACTAACCAAGGATAGATTTAGCCACCTGAATCTTCCCTAGTTGAATTCATGTGATAAAAGGTAAACTTATGGAAAAAGAAAATATCCGTCTATGGATGTAAAACATATTTTAATTCATGTTTTATGTATTTGATTTTTTTAAAGCAGAAAACTGATCATCCAGTGACGATGCTTTACAAAAGACAAATGCGTTGTATCTGGACTTATTAAAAAAAAAACTCTTTATGTTTTCTAGGCTTATTTATGCCTTTCAATAATAACGTCTAATAACAAGACAATATTGTCCAGTTTTCATAATACAATGCTACTATACAACTTCCAGGGTCAATTTCTATTTGGAACTGATATTAAAAATAGCATTTAAAAATGATTAAGCAACACAAATAAAACTAAGGGGAATATTCCAAACGTGCCTAGAGTGAACACAAGAGCACTAATGCTATAAGAAGCTTAAAGTGTCTCTTAAAAACAAAGATCGTCACTACTAAAATTCTGGCGGAATCTCATTTGGAGAAGATGACGAAACAAAATGTTCTAATAGTAAAAAGTCAAATCAAATGATGGCAGTGGTGTGTGAAGAAAGTTAAAATAACAAATGTGAGACGGAGCTTCAAGATGTTTCCATTATTTGAGGTAAACTATTTTGTGGACAGAAGAATGACTACTTTAAAGAAATTTGTTTACATGGGTGCACAAGGCACAAAATATTGCCAAACCTTTTAGGAAGTTATTGATTTTTACAGCATGCACAATTTTCAACAAATGATTTTTTTTCGTCTAAGTAAAACTTTATATTTGAAAACGACAATTTATTTGGAATGTATACATGCAGGCAACAAGCATGGTACCAGGCGTACAAGGCACTGCGTCATTCGAGCTCGTTCTTTCAGTGTTCCAGTTGGTCATGGTTTTTCACCGAAAACAGATGAGTATGTAAGATAAACTTGACATCGTACACTAAGATTATATTTCTAAAACCTACTTATATTATTTGTTTAATTACTTGAGGGTTACAAATATATCCTTTAACAAATCCTCTTTTTAGTATTAGTTTTGTTGTTGTTTTCTCTTTAGATACTGTAGATTGTATTCGATTTTTAACGATGAGTCTTGACGATGATGCCTACAAGACATTAAGTCCTGTTTTATTGTGTTCCCCTTGATTGAATATGATTTAAGTGTCTGACCTCGAGACGTTGGGAGCAGTGTAACCAAAAGGGCCTAGTGCCCTATTTTGACCAAATAAAACAGTTTGTGACTTAACAGCGTGTGGATTTCTGTATTTACTTGAGCGACGTCCTGTTTCACTTAAGCATACTTGTTATTTATATAATAAAATAAGAAGATATAATTTTGTCTTCCGTTCTTGCTCCTCAGTTGATGCGATTGTCTGTCAGGTGGAGGGTTACGAGACGATAGTTTTTGAGGACAAGTGTTACGTGTGGTTCTTCCAAGAGAAATGGAACAGGTCGTACTCAAAGGTCAACAAAATCCAAGGGTTTAATGCAAAAAATAAACATCAACCGCAATTACTCCATTTAAGCCAATGAAATCAATTTTTATGTATTATTTTTAAATAACATTTTCACCAGTTCTCAAATAATAAATTATAACACTATTTAAATTATAGTCTATGTGAAAACTAAAGCAATTTCTTTTCATGAAACTTGAATTATTTGTATGAAGACCGAGACTTTAAATATGTGAGCATGATTTTTAACGGAAAAAAGGAAGACAATTAAAGTAGTAAAAACATGTTTTAGAAAATCATACATAATACAACTTAGAAATAATGTAAATCCTGTTTCATTATTTAAAATGATCGAACTATTTAGAGTCTCGTTGGAATAAACTATGGTAGTTTATTTGTAATTATTCATGCATACAAAAAAAGTAATAAAAAAAAGTAACCATTTAAAAAAAAAAAAAAAAATTACCAAACTAAAAATGATTTATTCTTACCTTTTAGACTTTTTGTTCTAAGCGTGGATTAGAGCTACCACGTATCGACAGCTTTAATTCTACGGTCAAAGCTTTCATGAGCAAAGCTTACTTCAGGGTAAGCTTTCGAGGTGAGTGGAAAGATATCAATCAGACAGCTTTAAAAGTTATGGTAAAAGGATAAACTTTGATACGTTTGGATATCGCCTCAGTTTTAATGTTTTTGGTTTTAATAAAATTGTATGAAAGATATGTAACGAAGAGAAAAGAAAAGAAGCCCTGTAAAAATAAAAAAAAAATAAAAACCCAAAACAACAAGAAACAACACAACTTTAATTTAATAAGACACAGAAATTATTTTAAGAATTCAAAATAGAGTCGTGGTTCGATAAAATAAGGAAAAATAAATTGTTAATTGTGTTAAATTAAACTTTTTTTTTTTGCTTCTTGACAACGTAATACAAAATTGGTATAGCAAGCTATCTCATCCTTCGTTTTAAGTGTGTATATTTTATATAATAGAAATGCATTTTTTCACATTGATAAATGCTGAAGATTACTGAGAAAGCATTTGTTACATAAAAGTATGCTGTTTATTTTTCAAAACAATAATAAATGTCACGCAAATTAATAAGAATAACAAAATGGTTAAAAAAAAAAATCTACTGAATTTTAATTTTAAAAAGGGGTCACTTTCATAACATATGAGGAGCTTAAGTATGAGGCATTAGTTAAACACAGAATGTTCTACTTCTGTCAATTTTTTTTCGTGGTGTCTCTAATTAAAATTACAGATTTTAGTTGACATTTTATGTGTGTCACTTAGAAATAAAATTTAAAAAAAAATCGTATTTAGAAAATTTAGCTTGACAGGATACACCTAAAAACAACAACAAATATTAGTGTAGAAAATACAAAAATGAATATTGATATTTGTTAGTGGCCAAGTAGAAATAGTAGTCGACATCTTATCTCTCGTGTCATCCCTATCAATTGCCTTATTATAAAAAAAGTATAAAAATATTATTAACAATCCCATCGTTGATTGTTTGACCAAATGAGAAAAGCCAATTTGTGTAGGTCTATGCCATGACCGTTTCCAATTGTTTAGTTAACACATCACTGTGGCTGGGTGCCATGCACCACCAGGGCAGCAAGCAGTTCAGGTGGGACGACAGCAATGAGATTGTCCCACTTGACGTGCTGACTGGGGAGAAGCGGAAGAAGGCATCCGGGGACTGTGTCGTGTTGACCAGTGAGTGGCTCGTTCGGACGACGCATTGCGGCAATCACGCTCACACCATGTGCATGGCCATAGGTAAGACATCTTAAAATAAACAATTCTCTTTAAAAAGATATACGCTTGAGAAAGTTTCATTTCTAATTCGGTAAATAGTAAAAAGTAGGGCTGCGGAAATTACCGATTAATTTATCGATTAATCGGTAAAACATTTTATCGATTAAAATTATTTTAATCGATAAAATAGTGATTAAAATTAAGAAAAGTTTTTTTTAATTATAATTTTCGATTTATTAATAAATAATCAATAATATTTTTAAAAAAAAATATACAAACTACTCCTTTTAAAAAAACTGTCTCTAAGAGTGTATACTTTAAATTAACGTGTTTTATAAGGACATTGAGATTTTAAAAAGTAACATTGTTTTTAACTAATTAATAATAACAAAATTTAAATTCATTGACATTATTTTGAACTGCTTGTATTTAAATATATCTGCTAACAATAGTATATTTTAAAATTAAATTACATTAAATACTTAGGTTCTTGGTAATTTTAAAAATTATTTAAGAGGGTTCAAAACGTGAAGGAAAACAATATAATGGAAAAGGTGATTATGAGGTATCAGGAAAAAAGATCAACTTTTGAACAACTTGGGATATAAAGATGATTTTTATGTTGTCGGTTTTTTTTGGTTTTTTTTGTTAATCATAGAACAATGGCTATACGGCTGTATTACTTTGATATTTTTAAAATTAATTTGAAATTTACATCTTAATGCCTAAACTTTAATGCGTTATTTAAATTACTTTTATTGCTAACTATGTTTTAAATACTACTCAATTTAAAAAAAAAAAAAAAAAAACTGCCCGTTTTTATTAGTTCCTTTGAAATGTTCAGTGTAATGACGTCATACATCTTTGTTTTTAGCTTTAAGAAAATTATCGATTAATTAATCGGTAATTTTTCTAAAGTTAATTTAATCGATAACAGCCCTAGTAAAAATGTTTTACATTTTGGTTTAGTTGATGTACAGGAGAAGAGTTTTTATCATATCAGCATGAGATTATTGACGGTGAAGTTAATGTTTCAATATTTCAAATTACAGCCCCTCAATATTTTGGGATAGGTAAATCGATCAGATGTAACTGTATTGGCGCACTTTGCTCTACGAACGGGGACTGTTTGAAGGAGGGAGGTCGTTGCAAGCCGGGATGGTTTGGGAAAATTTGTCAGAAAAGTGAGTAGGACGGTAAAGTCTCGGCGTGAGGCGTGTCAATGATCAATTATTTTATTGCAGACTTTCCTCTCATCTGAATGGAATATAAGCCTCGTAATATAAGAGGTTTATTGTGTCTGTTGTGTTATAAATGGCATTTAACTCCTATAAATATTATCTATTTACGTAAACATTAGAATTTAATTATATTTTTTTAAATTAAAGAAATATTACAAAAATTTAATAGCTCAATAAATAGAACATAAATTAACATATCTTACAAGGCGCACGCAATCGAATGTACTTGTTGAAAGCCAATGATACACAAAAAACTGTGCTACAATAAATCAGACCAATCAAATAAAGGGTGAAATACTTTCAGTGATTGTGTTTCGTTACGTTAGTTTCGGGTGCCATTGAGCCAAGAGTCCAATCAGGGGCAAATACTCATTTTGTTTTTGTTTTGCTCTATCAGGAGATCTGCTCTTTGATGTGGAGAACCCACTGACGGACTTTGATGACCAAACTTGTGTTCCCATGACTACAAGCCCACAAACATTTCCCATACAGCCATCCAATCACGTGCTCTGGATTCGCATTGTTCTCAAACACAAAGGTAGCGTATGCCATTTCTCCCTTATAAGGTTTAAGGTATATTAACACAATGGAATAGGTAGGACTGGTTAATCAACCTAGGGTGACATTTTTTTTCACCTTTTCAGATGTGACATTTTCGAACACATTGTGACTTCTTTTTTTTTTAAATGAAAAACGCTTAGCGGTCGGCTTTACTCATTTATACACAAAAATAACGTATGTACATTGCATGCACTGAACAAAAAAATTGTTCATATGTTGTTTAATTGTCTTCACTATCAGTGTGTATATTAAGGAGTTTGCGTAAGGACAAGGTAAATAAATCCCAATAAAATAAGGGCAGAAAATATACGAAATAATAGAAAAGAAAACATAAAAAACAATAGAGGAGAAAACGTACGAAACTATAGAGCACTTTTTAAAGACACATATGTTTTTCGTGTAGCCTATTTGGTCAATAAACTGACCTCACTTGACCTCTGTGTCATCTTTCATGGTGAGGGATACAAACTTAACAGAATATGACTTACGTGATTTGTACTTTGGCTGGACTAACAGCTTGGGTCTCTGTAACGACAGGTCAGTTGGGCGGCTTTCAGGTGGACGTCGTGACCAACAACACGAAGGCGAGAAATGTCGGCAGACGGCAGATTGTCGTTACGGAAAAGGTCGTCGATGTCTGGTGTCCTGGGATCAGAAGCCCTGTATCACTGGTTGTCTTAAAATGGAGCACGATGAAGACTCTGTGTTCTGTGCATGTGTTTGGTGGTAAGTTGTTGACTATCATTTGTAACATCCCAGTTTTGGTGTTTTAGTTTTATTTCATTTAGTTATATAGAGCACGATTTATATTAATATATTAACACCGATGACTAATAAAAATATTCAGTCATAGATACCATATGTCGCATATCATTCAGCCACAAGCCGCACGTATTACCAACACAGGGTTTAAATTTAAATATAATTAAAAATATTTCTACAGAAGATTTAGAAAAATATACATTTTATGCAGGGCCAGTCTTAGTAATTGTGGGTGTGGGGAGCTATGAGGCTAGTATATAAATGGATTGCGCGGGGCCTAGTCTGGGTAAGGATCAGGAATTAATAAGAATAATAAGTGACAATTAAGATAGGCGGGGGCCTATCAAAGCATTGGGCCCAATGAGGCCGCAAAGGTTGGCATGGCTAATAGCTGGCCCTGGTGTTAAGTATTAATCAGATAAAGAATTGTTTGCTCTCATATATAACCCGAATATGTAATTAAAACTCGATACAAATATATATTTTGAAGTGTGATTACACATGTATATTTAACATGGAACTTGAATGCTAATTTATATAGATTTACCTATATTGTGACAGTTACACAAGAAGGCGATATTCTTAAACTGATTTTAATCATGTTTACAGGGTTAGATTGCAATGTGTCATTTGTTTGAATACACTTCAGTGTCATCTATGGTCTCTGTTTACAAAAAGATCGAAACATCTTTTTCAAATCTCTATTGTGTCCTCAGTATCTTCCGTGTCATCTATACTCTCTATGTCATCAATACCTCCTGTGTCATCTATACTCTCTATGTCATCAATACCTTCTATGTCATCAATACCTTCTATGTCATCAATACCTTCTATGTCATCAATACCTTCTATGTCATCAATACCTCCTGTGTCATCAATACCTTCTATGTAATCAATACCTCCTGTGTCATCAATACCTTCTATGTAATCAATACCTCCTGTGTCATCAATACCTTCTATGTAATCAATACCCTCTATGTCATCAATACCTTCTATGCCATCAATACCTTCTATGCCATCAATACCTTCTATGCCATCAATACCTTCTGTGTCATCAATACCCTCTGTTTCTACAAAGGTCAAAACATCGCCATAAAACAGAGGACCTCCCAGTCCTCCACCTACCAGAAGCACGGTCCTGAACACGCAGTGGATGGAGAGTATGGACTGCTCAGCCCCAGTGCCGTCACACGCATGGAAGACCCCGTCCAAAAATGGACATTAAAGATGTCATCACCGATCATCGTTTTGGAAGTTGTCATCTATCTTACGTCTCGTATGTTGTCATCTATCTTACGTCTCGTATGTTGTCATCTATCTTAAGTCTTGTATGTTGTCGTCTATCTTAAGTCTCGTATGTTGTCATCTATCTTAAGTCTCGTATGTTGTCATCTATCTTAAGTCTCGTATGTTGTCATCTATCTTAAGTCTTGTATGTTGTCATCTATCTTAAGTCT
>MUZC01000008.1:294910-307700 GCA_002072015.1 Radix auricularia
TCTGATGAGTGGGACCAATGTGTGTTCTGATGAGTGGGAACTATGTGTGTTCTGATGAGTGGGACCAATGTGTGTTCTGATGAGTGGGAGTAATGTGTGTTCTGATGAGTGGGACCTATGTGTGTTCTGATGAGTGGGACCTATGTGTGATCTGATGAGTGGGACCTATGTGTGATCTGATGAGTGGGACCTATGTGTGATCTGATGAGTGGGACCTATGTGTGTTCTGATGAGTGGGAACTATGTGTGTTCTGATGAGTGGGACCAATGTGTGTTCTGATGAGTGGGAGTAATGTGTAATGTAATGAGTGAGAGAAATGTGAGATCTAATGAGTGGGACCAATGTGTGTTCTGATGAGTGGGAGTAATGTGTAATGTAATGAGTGAGAGAAATGTGAGATCTAATGAGTGGGACCTATGTGTGATCTGATGAGTGGGACCTATGTGTGATCTGATGAGTGGGACCTATGTGTGATCTGATGAGTGGGACCAATGTGTGTTCTGATGAGTGGGAACTATGTGTGTTCTGATGAGTGGGACCAATGTGTGTTCTGATGAGTGGGAGTAATGTGTAATGTAATGAGTGAGAGAAATGTGAGATCTAATGAGTGGGACCTATGTGTGTTCTCATGAGTGGGACCTATGTGTGTTCTCATGAGTCATGAGTGGGACCTATGTCTGACATCTTGACTTAGACATACGTGTGGCGTAATGAAATTCCTCCATAACTGACCTAATAAAAAGGGAGGGGGATGAGACGGATTTAGTGTGCAGGGCAGACAGTTTGATGTGGTAACGGCAGTGTCGTGAGTTTGTTATCTAGATAAGGGAGTCAATCAAATGGCAATAGTTCCAGGCCCTCAGAAATCCATATATCGGTATAATAATAATAATAATAATAATTATAATAATAACAACGTGACTTTGGCCTGTTGTAATAACAATAACAATCTCATTCTGAGGTCTTGGTATAACAATAACAATCTCACTCTGACCTCTTGGTATACCAATAACAATTTCACTCTGACCTGATGGTATAACAATAACAATCTCCATCTGTCCTGTTGTGGTGTAACAATAACAAACTCCCTCTGTCCTGTTGTGGTGTAGCAATAACAATCTCCCTCTGTCCTGTTGTGGTGTAACAATAACAATCTCCCTCTGTCCTGTTGGTATAACAAGAACAATCTCCCTCTGTCCTGTTGTGGTGTAACAATAACAATCTCCCTCTGTCCTGTTGATATAACAATAACAATCTCCCTCTGTCCTGTTGGTATAACAATAACAATCTCCCTCTGTCCTGTTGTGTTGTAACAATAACAATCTCCCTCTGTCCTGTTGTGGTGTAACAATAACAATCTCCCTCTGTCCAGTTGTGGTGTAACAATAACAATCCTCCTCTGTCCTGTTGTGGTGTAACAATATCAATAACAATCTCCCTCTGTCCTGTTGGTATAACAATAACAATCTCCCTCTGTCCTGTTGTGGTGTAACAATAACAATCCTCCTCTGTCCTGTTGTGGTGTAACAATATCAATAACTATCTCCCTCTGTCCTGTTGGTATAACAACAACACTATCACTCTGACATGTTGCTATAACATTAACATCCCACTTTGTCACTGTCCTGTTAAAATCTCGCCCTATTTCTGTTGACGACGCTATTATTATCATCCCCGTCCCCGTTAAGTAAGATAAGATCAAACATTTGTCAATATTCGAGTAGTTCATAGACCACATTGCAACGTAGTGTTGTTACGGTTGTACACTGTACATTGGTCAATATTCGAGTATTTCATAGACCACATTATAACGTAGTGTTGTTGCAGTTGTTGTACACTGTACACCCGTTGTTGAATTGTTACGTTTCAAAACAACTCAATAATTTCACCGGCGCGCTTATTTTCTCTGTCTGTTATGTTATGTAATTCGCATGCGGCTTGATAGTCACTTTAGTTTCATTGTCATACAAAATAGGCTTAGACTTTATAGTTAATTTTGTCCCATATGATATAGGCATAGGCCTTGTATATCACTTTAGTCACTTATAATATAGACCTTGTCCTTTAAGTTACTGTATTCAACATATAATATAGGCATATATCTTATAGTTACTTTACTCACATTAGGCCTTGGCCTTACATTCACATAGAATATAGAAGTAGGCCTTATAGTCACATTTAATATAGACCTAGGCCTTATACTTATAGTCACATAGTGTAAAGACTAGAACTAGGCCTTATAGTCACACCACATAGTGTAAAGACTAGAACTAGGCCTTATAGTCACACCTCATAGAGTATAGACTAGAACTAGGCCTTATAGTCATATCACATAGAGTATAGACTAGAACTAGGCCTTATAGTCACATCCCATAGAGTATAGTATAGACTAGAACTAGGCCTTATAGTCACATCCCATAGAGTATAGTATAGACTAGAACTAGACCTTATAGTCACATCCCATAGAGTATAGTATAGACTAGAACTAGGCCTTATAGTCACCGATGTGACAGGCCAAAAACAGCTGATCACAAATTAACGTAAAAAACGGCGTTAGACCCCGAATTAAAAAAAAAATCAAAAGATCTTTTAAACAAAACACCCCCAACACCTTGACAATAAGACAATATCCCCCCCCTCTCTCTCTCTCTCTCTCAGCAACTTACCGAAGTCTCGCTGCTATCCTAAAGGAATCTTATACCAACACTGACGAAAACGGTTTAGCAGTCGACTGGTATTAAACCCCCCTAGGCTTGGAGCGTCACAGCGAGGCGAGACAGTGTCTTTCTTTCACTGTGCTCAAGTGGGGTGCTGGAGTACGGGGGTGGTGAGGGTGGCGCAGGTCACAGCGCTGATATGTGGGGGAGGGGACGCGGGTTGCCGCGGCCTGCATCAGAAAGGTGAGGTGGGGGCTAGGGGTGGGTGTGGAGTGTTGAGACGTTTTAAAAAAACCAACCCAACTATGTAAGAAAGCAGAGTGATGGGGCAAGGGCGTATCCAAGGCAAGGGTGTAGCTGGGCGGGTTCTATCGAGAGCCCACCAAGACTGACGTGTGATGAGGAATCTGTTAGCTGCTGTCCACTTGACTCTTGCGGTGGGAGGCATTAGGTGCAGCTTTTGTCACGGATGAGAGAGAGAGAGAGAGAGAGAGAGAGAGAGAGAGAGAGAGGCGCATGAATCAAATGTTTCATTAATTTTATTTTTTTAAAATCACCTTCCCTAACTCTCCCCACAGACACATAATTGTCCGCGATAAGTTAAAATTTCATGACTACTTTATTTGAGTTTTAAAAAATGATGGGAGGTAACTATTTCTTACATAGTAATGATGGGATGTAACTATTGAGTGGTAAAGATAGGAGTTAAATAGTGTGCGGTAATGATGGAAGGACACCTTGTTAATAATTGGATAAAAAATGTTTGACGTGGTTTGGGTAGAAACTGAATTCTCTCGTCACCATTTTAAAAAGATAAGCATTCTGAACTTGATATTGTCTAATAATATATCAATACTAAGTTGACTTTTTTTTTTTAAAGCTGAAGTAAATTACGTGAATGTTATTGGATGCGTTTGAATCAGTGTGTTCGACAAACAAAAAATTGGTATGTGAATGAATTCAATAAAAAGAATGAATAATTAAATTTTAGTTCATTAGAAATTAGAATAATATTTTTTTCACAAAATTTCTCTATGTACAATATTCCAAAATCAAAATATAAGCTCAAACAATGACGTCATATAATATTTTACGACAAGAAACACCACACGCTCTGTTAATCTCGTAACCAAAATTATACCTTTCCTTTTTTTAAAAACAACTATGGAGTTCCTTAGCGTTACAGAATGAGTGACCTGGGCTTTTATATAATTTATTATTGTAAACACTCGCAGGTTGTAATTCAATAATCCAAACCTGTATTTAACCTAGCACTTAAACAATGACTGGAATGTTCCATTACATTATTATATGTGGATACTTTGAAGGAGATTTGAAACACTGAGTGTAATGGACTATTATATTTATTATATGGGGCTCCTATAAAGAAGATTTGAAACAAACGACTGGAAAGGTTCCATACATCGGGCACTTTGAAGAAGCCTTGATTTCTTTGAGATTTTAGTGTGAGTTCTAATCCCCCCTCCCCCCTTCCGGCCCAAACCCCATAGAACAGAGGGTTGGTATAACAAAAGTAAGTATATCTACATCGATAACTCACTAGAACAGAGGTAAGTATTAGTCAATCTATAAATCCCCAGAAGAAAGGTAATATTCAAATTCGTTCTCCATCAATAACGTTCCTTTCAGTTGGGTTCAAACTCACGCCCGTTGACTCCTGGCAACGGTATACAATAGAGTTTATTATCAGTAGCTTACGTTTAGTAGTGGGAGTATTTGATTGATTTCACTTCAACAACTGCTGGCTGGCTGTTCGAGGTCCGTTGAGCCACGGCCGCGCCCCATCGAGGCGTGTGATGAAAAGAAACGGAGCTGCCATTCAGCGGTTGAGCTTTACTTTACTTCTTTTCTTTATCACAATTTGCGGTTCACATTTATGAAGAGCGCCGTTACACGCCGCGAGTTCTTAAGGAGATATAAGATGTCAAACGGGAGAATATTATTCCTATGTTCGGGAAATAGTTGTGTGTGTGTGTGTGCTTGACATCATTATTGTGAGGAGCAGAACTTTAAACAACGTGACTTGGGGGGGGGGGGGGGGGAGGAATGTAGACAACCAAATATATCCTATCTGAAAGATTTTTTTTTTTTTTTGTGGTTTTGTTAAAAATATTATAACAAGATTGAAATTACTATCCAACACACAGACTTCTCAACAACACACTCTTACGTTTAAAATTGTTTTTTTAAAAAGGACAACGCTTAAATGAACAAAGAGGAAAAAACCTTTTGTCTTATTAATGCGAGTTTTATTGTGCTTATCTTTACTTTTAAAAAAATACGAACATAAAATATCAATTACAATCGATACTTAACCTTGTTATTAAGAATTGATTTTATTTTTAACAGCTGAAATACTTTATAATAGTAACATGGCCTTGACCTGTAATTCTAATGGTCACATGACTGCATTGTCGTCGGGTATCTTCCTCCTCCCCCCTCCACAATTATTTACCAAAGAGAGTAAATGAACCTAACAAATGACACTGACTATTCTGTTTACATATCACCATCTCCAGGTAGGAGGGGGAATATTAACCCAGCTTCCGTAAAAACATTAAAAAACAATAATAGATTTGTCATATCTATTACATTTGTTTTTATGATTAAATCTACAACGTTCTATTATCCTATATAATCGGGTCATTATGATATCACAGCTGTACCACCTTCAACTTCAAGGATCCTGTTATTGATATTGTGAAGCGGGTTCTATGATTTCTATTTGTTACTGACTGTGCCTTCATGTTATTAGGATATTACAGCTGTACCACTTTCAACTTCAAGGATTCTGTTATTATGAAGAGGGTTCTATGAGTTCTATTTGCTACTGACTATGCCTTCATTAAAAAAAATTACACACACACACACTCACACTCACTCTCACTCACACACACACTCACTCTCACTCACTCTCACACGCACACACACACACTCACACACACACACACACAAAACCGTTGCACGACCTACTTATGGAGAATTATTTTATTATGCTATACATGAAATAATGATAAATAATTACATAAATATGGCATGGGATGGTTT
The DNA here is from genome assembly GCA_002072015.1 of Radix auricularia. Classification (NCBI taxonomy): domain Eukaryota; kingdom Metazoa; phylum Mollusca; class Gastropoda; family Lymnaeidae; genus Radix; species Radix auricularia. The sequence goes on from MUZC01000008.1 coordinate 300,638, forward strand.
CCCACTTTTAATTTTACAATGTACTTCCTTTCAATTACAATTATTATGTATTAGATGTTTATTAATTTATAAAAGTCATCATACGATTGATTTAAGTGGCCGTCCTTAAATGACGTCACGCGATTTCGGCTGATTTTTCACCCCCTGCCCCCTGGCCACACGTCATCACAAAAACTTAGATCCCTTCCTCAATGTGACATCACAAAGGTCACCCACCCCATAAGAGCCGTATTTTCCTTTTTGAAAATGAACAGGTTTCCAATCAATTCTTTTGTCATTTAAATATTTTTAGTTTAAGGCTACACTCTAAGCCTCTAAAGATATAACCCCGTCTCCTGAATTTTCTCCACTCAGACTTTTTCTCCTTATAACTCGGCGTTCAGTTGATATCTCCAACTCTCTATAATCTATTGCATCGTTCTGTATTTGCACATAACTTTGTTCCATGAAATGGGTTTGAATTATTATTTGTGACGGTTCTCCATAAATTGAGATTCTATAGTAAAGGAAAAATATTGCATTGATATGAGTAACGTTCCAGCATCTGATCTTGTTTTACTAGTAACTTCTTCAGATATCAAATTTTCCAAGACGCTTGAAATTTTCAAGTAGATCTATGTCTTTTCGAAATTATTTATGTTATTACGTTGTTTATTAACGGAGAAATTTGAATATTTTCATGCTCTTAAGCTAAATCTTAAAAATTTTCTATAAAATAGACGATTTCAAATTATTTACACATTACTTTAATTTGATAGGCGTCGCATTTTTAAAGAATAACCGAATTTTAATTAAAAAAACACATATTATGTATGATACTTTAATGCAATAAAAACAAAATACATTTAATTTTCAGTAAGTTACCTTAATATAATTTTTTAAATCTGAAACAGTAATATAAATTACACAATATTTGAACCACCATATCATGTAGGTATTTGTTAGCGCATCATTCTGCGCTTGTCGAAATTCCACACAAAAACTGTCGTGGCGATATTAATAGTACGCATTATTTGGCCAAGCTATGATATGTTGTTTTTTTTGTGCAGTTTTCTTATAAAAGCGCCTTTTGGCACATACCGCTTAATTTTCCAAACGAATCAATACTTTTTTGAGCCACTATTAATTTGTGAATGTTGCGTGAATCCGTTAATTAGGCTAAGACTCAAAATTAAGAATATTTTTGTTTCACCTTGATGTTCCCCCTTCAATAGAAAATTGGCGGCTGTCAGAAAGGGCTTTATTTTTCAAATGCCCACCAGTGCCGCCCTTTAGATGAGTGCCGCCCGGGGCGGACCGCCCACCCCCCCCCCCTAGCTACGCCACTGAAGGTGAGATCTCCACAGATGCACCCAGAGCATGAAGGAGGATGGAATGAATGAAGGGCAGCCTCAAACTGACGTTTGTGATGTGCCAGCAGGAAATACCTGAACAGGATTTAAACTTAATTGTTAAGCTTGTTGTTGTGAAGCCCTGGTCGTTATAGTCTTTGATTTATTACTTTAATTTGAGACCATCCCCATTTAGAGCAAACAAATTTTGAAAAGGCTCATGCCATCTTTTTTCTATTATACTTAAATTAAATATACGTTAATTGGGCGGTGAACAATTGTATCTTCTGTTATATACAACTTCAGTTTTTGTTGTTGTTTTTGGGTAACATTAATTATTATAAAAGCGAAAGACGGATCAAATGTTGACATGCAGCCATATTTTATGTTAGCTGTGTATTTGAACTAGGGCTGCAAAAATAAACGATTAAATAATAGATTATCGTTATAATTTTAATTGATTAAAATTAATTTGAGCGATTAAAAGTCCACTAAAACTAAAATTTAAGAAAATATTTCTTTCTTTTTTTAAATTTATTAATAATTTATATAATTTTTTACTTATATACTTCTTTCTCGTATTAATTAAATTAATATTATTTATTTAGACGTGCATACGTTAAAAAATGGTCTTTGCTTCCTTATTTCTTGCATAAAGAGCGAATTTGCTGTGTTACGTTACAAAATTTGGGAGTAATGGAATTACCACGACTTAACAGATTTCGCACAATAGTGTATCGCAACTTAATGGGATCTATATATAAGCGTTATAAAAAATATAATTAATCGAAATTAATCGATTAACGTTTAACTTTTTTTTATCGATTAATGGGAAATTCATTTTTAATCAGTACCAGCTCTAATTTGAACTATAGTTCGTCCGTGTCGTAGTCGACGAGGGCCGCTCTCATCACATTAGTCCTGTGCTTAGTGAACCACCTGTATTTTAAACAGTCCACATCGTGAATGACACGGTGAATTCATTACCAGCTTTCTGCCGCTTCACTTCACCGACACTGTCTTGAATGTGCCGCTTCACCTCACCGACACTGTCTTGAATGTGCCGCTTCAATTCACCGACACTGTCTTGAATGTGCTGCTTCACTTCACCGACACTGTCTCGAATTCTCGCCTGTCACTAAGATGGAAAACGTAATTTCCGGTTTGGTGCCCCCCCCCTCCAACCCTTAAAAAAACCCACCAAAACTATCATTGAGAATTAAAACAAAAACTTTCACTGGATACGAAACTGAAACAATACCTACAAGAATAATTGTCTTGAGAGTATAATTATCGACCACCAAACGAGCTCGGCGCAAAACATTGTAGCATCCGTCACGCATAGCCAGGCTTGTCCATGGGAATGTTTTTCCCATGGGAAACGTCCCATGGGATGGGATGGGACAGGCATAAATTGCCATGGGATGGGATGGGACAGAAAAATATTCCCATGGACAAGCCTGCATAGCATGTGGCTCTTGTGTGTTCTAAGTGATACATTTACATACATTTGATTTTCATGAACTTTATGATTTAACTAGGACGGAAAGGGTTCCTACTCCATCACTAAAATGTTGATTGGTTGGGGTCAGGGCCTGTCTTAGACCGAGTCGCGTGAGAGATTGCGATATTGATGGCAGGAAGGATAGGTCACGTGACGTAAGTAAGAAGTCAGAATGTACTAGTGTGTGAGAAGAAGATTGTCATGTCTCCTCCACGTGAACACTGAAGTTTCATCTTGTATATATAGCAATCTGTAAATTCATCACATATTACAGAATTGAATTCATTTTTGATGACAATGAGGATTTTAAAGTGCGAGAGATGTTGCTGTTTAATAACGCCTACGAAAACACAGGAAAAGTAGCCCGTGATAGGCCGCTAAACCTAAGCGACCGCAGTAGATTCCCGCGCTTTTCCTTACTAATTCCTTATTCCTACCCAAATTGGCAGGCTTGTTCATGGGACATATTTTTCTGTCCCATCCCGTGGCAATTTATGTCTGTCCCATCCCATCCCATCCCATGGGAAAAATTTTCCCATGGACAAGCCTGCAAATTGTGCCCCGCGCAATTCGCTTCGCATACTAAGCCGCATAGTGCCCCGCAATAGCTAATACTAGTAATACCAGCCCTTGTTAAGGTGTTCAAATTAGCTGAAGAACCACTGTTAATAGTGATGAGACATTTTTTTAAAAATAAAGTCTGGGGCCAGCCTTAGGCCGCTCAAAATAAGCGGCCGCATTGGGCCCCGCATTAGCTATATTTATATATTAGTATCTTAAGGGCCCTTGTTGAGGTCTTCAAATTAGTTTGGCCACCACTGTTAAAAGTGATGAGGAAACTATTTAAAAATAAATATATTTATTTTTTCCGAGTTTTATACAACAACAAAAAAGGGATAAATTAGTTAATTCTTTATCTGTTTAAAATTTGAGTCGAATCGAGATTTGTGCCAATCATTCTATCAGTCAGGGGAGACCAGACGTTCTCTTTGCAACAATAGTGTAACACATTTGGCATATTTTATTCTTGATGTGGGAGGGGACACTTCGGTTAAATGGCCCGGATTAAATATTCTCAAATAAAGCTCATTTGAATTTATATTGATATAATGACATTGTTCCTGGGAGTGACCTGGGAATATACACATTAGTTTATTGTCTACAGGGTTACTCTTCCCGGGAGTGACCTGGGAATATACATATTAGTTTATTGTCTACAGTGTAACTCTTCCCGCGAGTGACCTAGGAATATACACATTAGTTTATTATCTACAGGGTAACTCTTCCCGGGATCGAACTGGTAATAAACACATTAGTTTATTTTCTACAGGATCAGTCCTTTGAAATGAGTTAATCGAACACGGCAGATGGTGACCAGTACTTGTTTGAGAACCACTGCTGTAAAGAAAGTGGTCAATATTATTGACTAACGTGCATTGTGTCAACTGTCATGGCGGAGTGTTCGACCTAACAAATGTAAACTGCTGTTCACTAAAAAAATATAGGTTTAAAAAATAATAATAAATGTCCTTATTTCTCAGTGTTACATAAACCATAAACATATTTACATGTGCGTGGATTGGTACAGATATTTTTATGGCATGAGTGCACAGGTGTTCATTTGAAACTTTGCACAGATATTTTGACCAAACACTTCACATATATGTAGCCGTGAGTAGGCTTAACTTTGAAACAGGTTCAAATGTGGGTCTAAGGCAGTTATAAACTCTTTATGACAGTTTTTATTTAAACACAAATGAAACAGCTGTCCATCACGAAGTTCACTTTTTCCTTGGCATCCAAACTGTGATTTTCTACTTCCTTTCTTCTATCATGCCTAGTGCATCTAGGTGTGGTGCACATGGTGCGGCGCTGTGTGAGTGTGCAGACTACCACATATAGTTTACCAAATTTAAATCTTCACATATAGCCGACCAAACAATTCTCTTATAGCCGACCAAACACTTCACATATGGTTGACCAAAGCCGACCAAACAATTCTCTTATAGCCGACCAAACAATTCTCTTATGGCCAACCAAACACTTCACATTTGGTTGACCAAACATTTCATCGAAAGCGTCGCTTTTAAAAACATAGTTTTTGTAAGTTTTTCTTTAAAAATAATTCAAGTTTTCCATGAAAATATTTGTTTAACCTGATTTTTTCTATTAGAATTAAGATAACTCCAGCAAAAAAATAATAAAATAAAAATGAAAAAAAAAATAATTAAAAATTTAAAAATTCTCTAGTTTGGATGAATGATTACAAAGAATAAAACATAACACAAAATCGCTCAAGTTAATTTCCCAAGAGGACATCGCCCATCGTTTGTTTGGGTGTGGACCACATCATTGAACGCCTCTACAAAATTCATGGGCCCAGTCCTTCCATCGATAAAGGTCAAAGTTTGACTCACTCTTGGATCACAGATTTGTCGAGGAATGCTGTGATCTCACTTGTCCATTGGTGTCTGCCTATCTCCACTCTCCACCCTCGCAGTGGAGTCAAAGAGAACATGAAATGACCGAACGATTTTGTCCATTAGATTTAAAGGAAAATTCCCCACACTATTATTCGCCATTCGCACACATGAATATTTCATCAGTACGCTCCGACCGTGTTCACACAGTCACACACTCTGAGATTTATTCAGGAAAGAAGCAATTTTCATTTTTATACCGTGCTGTCCGACTTGTCGGCCATTCCAATGCAAATGGTCCCGGATGTGGAGCAATCTAACGGTCTGAAGACTTTCTAGGACCCTTAACGGGTGTTACTTCTTTACTCGTCATGTCTGAAAATATAATCATGCGCCCACAAAATAGTCCGCTGGTGAAATGCTAGGATATCAGATGAAATCACGATGATTAAAGGCCTTGGGTTCTAGGAATTGAACAGAGTATCAATTTGAAGGGGGTGCAACTCAATGTTGCATTTGAATGTTTACTACCATTCAAATTATTTTATAAATGACTAGCGGACCCGTAGTCCGTTGCAACGATCTCAGTATATAGGAATAAAGTCAAAGGAATAAATGATTGGTACTTTTTAAAAAAAATTATGCCACAAACCTTTTCGGAAGTGTGATTTTTTTTAAAATTCCAAATTTCATAGCAAATGGATAAACAAATTAACATTTAAATATCTTACAAAATAAAAATAAAACGATATTAAGAGCCCTGGGCCTAAAATGAGTGATAGTTTGATTTTTTAAATTGACACTTTACGTTTACTAAAAACGACATTTGGGGTCCCCAGCCCCGAGGGAAAGGACATTAGATGGAAATTTTGAGTTCAGTGCCCAATATTAATTTAATGTATAGACTTTTAAGTTTTTAAGTTTGGTCAAGATCCACGTTTTACTTATTTAACGCTTAAACTAATGTTTAAATAGAGGAAAAAAAGACATTAAGGGCCTCCGAAGCCATCCGGTGCAATATGGTAAATTCATAACACCTGTCCATTTCAATCAATTTCATAATGCATACAGATATTTATATTTCTAAAGATTGATTTCTTTCAATTTATTCCTTTTACCGAGATCGTTGAATAAAATAATAATTATAAAACTTAAGAGCATTTTTAAAAAAGACAGAAAAGGCCCGGCGCCCAAAATTGTGCAAGTGTAAATTTCAAATAGATCTACCCTCATTTTGCAATCTGGATAACGAGGAATATGTGTGTTAATATTTGTCAAGATCGTGTAAAATCGAATGGAGAAAAACGTCTTAAAAGATTACAATAGAAAAAAATCTTGGTCCATCGGCTAAAAAAGATTGGACAGTAGAAGTTCAATTTCCCATAGTATTTTTATTTGGGCCGTCAAGTATTTATGTGTTAGGAATCATCCATTTACCCAGTACGCAATGTTTAAAAAAACTGTTAATTTAGCTTATATTAAGTAAAAAAAAACACATGTAACTCACTTATCTCACTGTTACTTTAGATACTTCAACTTCCTCCTTTTTCCTATTTCTGTGTCCTTGTTTGTTTTTGTTTTTCTTTTCTTTTCGTTTTTTTAAATCACATAATATGTTTTAAGATATATGTAAGTAATTATTTATGTTATTGTACTGATGAAGGCATTAACCAAAACCGTGCCGAAACGTTTACTATTATTTGTATTAGTTCATAAATATTGTCTTCCTACACAAATAGTTTGTGTAATTTGTTCTTTATTAAAAAGCTTTATGCAGTCCCATTCTGTATGATATATATATATATATA
>MUZC01000008.1:317511-357086 GCA_002072015.1 Radix auricularia
CTCTTGATTGCTTTAGTACTCCCTACCACCACACCTACACTCTTGATTGCTTTATTACTTCTTACCACCACACCTACCCTCTTGATTGCTTTAGTACTTCCTACCACCACACCTACCCTCTTGATTGCTTTAGTACTTCCTATCACCACACTTACCCTCTTGATTGCTTTAGTACTCCCTACCACCACACTTACCCTCTTAATTGCTTTTGTACTCCCTACCACCACACTTACCCTCTTGATGCATTAGTACTCCCTACCACCACACTTACCTTCATAATGGCTTCAGTACTCCCTACCACCACACTTACACTCTTGATTGCTTTAGTACTTCCTAAAACCACACTTACCCTCTTGATTGCTTTAGTACTTCCTACCACCATACCTACCCCCTTGATTGCTTTAGTACTTCCTACAACCACACCTACCCTCTTGATTGCTTTAGTAATTCCTACCACCACACCTACCCTCTTGATTGCTTTAGTACTTCTTACCACCATGCTTACCCTCTTGATTGCTTTAGTACTTCCTACCACCACACCTACCCTCTTAATGGCTTTAGTACTTCTTACCACCACACCTACCCTCTTGATTGCTTCAGTACTTCCTACCACCACACCTACCCTCTTGATTGCTTTAGTACATCCTAACACCACATCTACCCTCTTGATTGCTATAGTACTTCCTACCACTACACCTACCCTCTTGATTGCTTTAGTACTTCCTACCACCACACCTACCCTCTTGATTGCTTTAGTACTTCCTACCACCACACCTACCCTCTTGATGGCTTTAGTACTTCTTACCACCACACCTACCCTCTTGATGGCTTTAGTACTTACTACCACCACACCTACCCTCTTGATGGCTTTAGTACTTCCTACCACCACACCTATCCTCTTGATTGCTTTAGTACTTCCTACCACCACATCTACCCTCATAATGGCTTTAGTACTTCCTACCAACACACCTACCCCTTTGATTGCTTTAGTACTTCTTACCACCACACCTACCCTCTTGATGGCTTTAGTACTTCCTACCACCACACCTACCCTCTTGATTGCTCTAGTACTTCTTACCACCACACCTACCCCCTTGATTGCTTTAGTACTTCCTACCACCACACCTACCCTCTTGATGGCTTTAGTACTTCCTACCATAACACCTACCCTCTTGATTGCTTTAGTACTTCCTACCACCACACCTACCCTCTTGATTGCTTTAGTACTTCCTACCACCACACCTACCCTCTTGATTGCTTTAGTACTTCCTACAACCACACTTACCCTCTTGATTGCTTTAGTACTTCTTTCCACCACACCTACCCTCTTGATTGCTTTAATACTTCTTACCACCACACCTACCCTCTTGATTGCTTTAGTACTTCCTACCACCACACCTACCCTCTTGAATCCATTTAGTACTTCCTACCACCACTCCTACCCTCTTGATTGCTTTAGTACTTCCTACCACCACACCTACCCCCTTGATTGCTTTAGTACTTCTAACCACCACATCTACCCTCTTGATTGCTTTAGTACTTCTTACCACCACACCTACCCCCTTGATTGCTTCAGTACTTCCTACCACCACACCTACCCTCTTGATTGCTTTCGTAAATCCTACCACCACACCTATCCTCTTGATTGCTTTAGTACTTCCTACCACCACACCTACCCTCTTGATTGCTTAAGTACTTCCTACCACCACACCTATCCTCTTGATTGCTTTAGTACTTCCTACCACCACACCTACCCTCTTGATTGCTTTAGTACTTCCTACCACCACACCTACCCCCTTGATTGCTTTAGTACTTCCTACCACAAACTTACCCTCATAATGGCTTTAGTACTTCCTACCAACACACCTACCCCCTTGATTGCTTTAGTACTTCCTACCACCACACCAACCCTCTTGATTGCTTTAGTACTCCCTACCACCACACCTACCCCCTTGATTGCTTTAGTACTTCTTACCACCACACCTACCGCCTTGATTGCTTTAGTACTTTTTACCACCACACCTACCCTCTTGATTGCTTTAGTACTTCTTACCACCACACCTACCCCCTTGATTGCTTTAGTACTTCCTACCACCACACCTACCCTCTTGATTGCTTTAGTACTTCCTACCACCACACCTACCCTCTTGATTGCTTTAGTACTCCTACCTTAATAACAATGATAGCGTATTTTACAGTCTGACATAAATATTTTTGTTTCTTGGATTCAACGAAATGATCAGTTATATTATTCTCTATTTTGACCATTTCCGATTGGTATGGGAGTGTTTTGAGTTTTTACCAGGGCCGTTTTGAATTTTGAAAGGGGCCGTTTTGACCGGGGCTGTTTTGAGAGGGGCTGTTTTGACCGTGCTATTTTGACCGGGGCCATTTTGTCGAGGCCATTTTGTCCGAGGCCCTTTAACGTCCAAGATTTAAGGGCTTTAGATATCAAGGGTTATGATAAGGGTTATGGCTATAATTAGGGTTATGATAAGGTTTAGGGCTATAATTAGGTTTATTATAAGGTTTAGGGCTATAATTAGGGTTATGATTAGGGTTATGATAAGGGTTAGGGCTAGAAATTAGGGTTATAATTAGGGTTATGATAAGGGTTAGGGCTAGAAATTAGGGTTATGATAAGGGTTAGGGCTATAATTAGGTTTATGATAAGGTTTAGGGCTATAATTAGGGTTATGATTAGGGTTATGATAAGGGTTAGGGTTAGAAATTAGGGTTATGATTAGGGTTATGATAAGGGTTAGGGCTAGAAATTAGGGTTATGATTAGGGTTATGATAAGGGTTAGGGCTAGAAATTAGGGTTATGATTACGGTTGGGCATGCACTGTAGCACCCACAACATTTTTGGATTAAAAAAAAAACAAAACCACACATTTTACTTAACATCCGACCAAATGCATAAAAATGGACACTGGTTCTAAAATAAGCCCCGCAATTAAAACATCGTGAGAACCATTGATTTAAAAAAAGAATTTAACAACAAAAACTGTTTTAATATTTTGAAATAAACTCATTTCTCTATTTGAATCAGATAATTGTCATTGCTGAAAGATAGAAATTACATTTCTCGTTACACAATGTCCTTCGATGTTGGAAACAATAAAGACATGAACATATTGATGACTGGGTTCCATACGAATATAAAGATCATCAAAGAAATACACGGGATATTAGCATGCAGGTGTATACGTAAGAATGAAACAAAACAGCTATGACTATGGTCCTTTATTAAATTATTCGATGGGCGAGGTGCAGTGACGTAACTAGGGATTTGTCGGTATTTTGGGGCCCGGGGGCTTGGCCTCTTTGGGGGGGGGGCGGCTTGCATACATGGCGGATGTGAAATATGTATTATAAAAAAATTCCAGCACTCCTTTTGGAGTCCCCTCAAGTGGGGGCCCGGGGTGACTTTCGAATTTGGACCCCCCCTAACTTCGCCACTGCCAAGATGGTATAGTTCTTAATGACAAAGTTATTAGCTTTAGCCTCCGACGAGCGATCAGCACCAATGCTAACATAAGTTCATGACTTTGAACGTTCAACATTTGATTAAAAAACAACAACTCGTTATTCCATTTTATTTGCTATAGTTCTCAGAACATACAACTGTATAAGTAATGGCTAAAACCAGATTGTGTGGTGAGTTCCAGAAAAGGCAGTGGTCATTTACTTCTGGCAGAGACACACTGAGTCTTAGGGTATACGTGAACAAGTGCAGACGATAACATCACGAAGCAGAAAACACACCAGTCACTAACAACTCAATATTACACTCATTAGAGATGATTCACTATAAACAACCTGAATATGAATAACTACTCTTGCGCTTGTCCTAACTGCTGGTGAATTATGAATATAGATTATATTCCTTATTAATAATTTACAACACCGTGTCCCTCGATGACATAATAATTTTTTTGTTAAATATTTTTTAAAAAAAGATTAAATATTTTCATGAACATCAAGGACAGTCTCAGCTGAAATTTCACTTCAACGTCATTTAGTTTCAAAGTAAGAGAAAATATATTCAGATGTGTCCTCAAAGATCATCTTCACCACAGTGCTCTCACATTTCATTCAATTCAAGACGAAGACATAAAATGTGTGTGGAGACCCCCCCCCCCGGACCCCACGCCCCTTCCCCCACACCACACAAGTGTTTAGAATTCATAATAAGATCTCCCAAAGGATGCCCGCTGGGTAGCATATTTGAACTTTGACCTCCAAAAATATTTGTACCTTTAACCCCAGAGGTCGCTCGGACATGTCCTGCCTATGACCAAAAACAAACATTTCAGTCACCAGCTCTTATGCAGCTTTATTCAACTTTTAAAAAAAAAAATCTTTATAATACACACCAATTAGACCATCACTAGAGCATTCATCTGGTATAGTGCAAATGTTATACCAACTCCCCACTCCTACAATTTTCCCTTTAAGCTGCACAGCTGCGTAGATATCTGACTGAAACTCGCAGCAGTTTAGAATTTCAGCGCAGTAAAATTTTGTAAAATATAGCAGCTAAAATCGTATATCTATGTGCAACTTTGCACACGATATTTTTTTCTTTGCACACGGACCCACGATCCTTAGAGGAAACATTGCCCACCTGTTCAACTATTTTCATGCAATGTACATGTAGTAGGGGGGCGATCTATTAATGACGTCACTCGATTTAGCCGATATTTAACCCTCCAATCTCGTCACACGTCATCACAAAAACTTAGACCCCTTTTCCAAATAATGTAACAAAGCTGTATAAAAGTTGTATTTTTTATTTGAAAAAAGAGGTTTTTTAAAATCACTTTTATGTGTGTATTTAGCGTAAGGATCCATCCTTTTACGAAACACGCTTGAAGCCGTGTAAAAAGTCATAAAATAATTATTAACAAAATCAAATATTTAAGTGAAACCTCTATTTAAAGTTGCGAGTTTTGAGGTGAAGTCACATTTCTCAAACCACCCCTCCCCCTCGTCACACATCGTCACAAATGGGTGCACACACCTCTGGCCACTCTGGATGCGTGACGTCATTTATGGACGGCCGCTAGATCTATACCAGTGCTCCTCAATTAATTTCTGTCATGCCCCCCTCGCAACTGTAAATAGTACCATTTGTCTATAAAACTGTTATAAGTAACTCTCTACTGAGGTAAAACGAGCCCTCTTGACGTAGCCTCGCCACTGATCTAGACGATGAATCGTTCTTTTTTTAGGGGGGGGGAGGTGGTTAATGTTTAAGACATTTTGTCCATTCAATTTTTAATTAAAGATCTTGACAAATAATGACAAATATATCCATTATCATGCAAATTGAAATGAACAGGTGTTTTCAACTTTACATCTGGCACTGAATGGGCCCCATCGTGTCATTTTTTCTTTAATTAAGTTTATACGTTAGGTTTTGTGTAAAAGAATTGATCTTAACCAAAATTTGTTGGTAGCCCATATTAAAATGCTATAGGGCACTAAACTTACTAATGTAATTTACTTTTGGACCGGGGGCCACGAATGTCTGTTTTTGGTATATGCTTAAGATATTTTCCCCATTCAAGTTTTAGCAGTCTAGAGGAATATATCAATGATGAAACTGAATTAAAACGAACAGCTTTTTGAAATTGACATCTTGCGCAGAATGGGCACAGGGGCCCCTAAATGTAGTTTTTTCCTTTATATTACCTTTACAAAAATTCGTGTTAGCTTAAGTTACTAAGAAAATAACGGATCTTGCCAATCTTAGTACATAAAAACTCAAGAGTCTATAAATAATTTCTATAAGGAACTGAACTCTTAATGTCCATTCCCTCGGGGCAGGCGTACCCAAATGTTTTTGTAATGCGCGTTAACAATTTAATTCCCCAATCAATTTTTCACGATATTGAGAAAAAAAGCTTGAGTACAATGGCGATTTAAAAAAAAAATGATTATCACTTATTTTAGAGCCCGGCCCCTTAATTTCGTTTTTTTTTTTCCAAAGCTTTTTATTTTTAATTTACTTATCTATTTGATAGGAAACTTGGACTTTTTTTTTACAATTTCGTGTAGGTTTTTCGCATAATAGTTTTTAAAACATCACTCATTGTATTCTTAAATAGTCATTTTTACTTAGATCATTTTGAGCTTTATATCTTGCCGTATATGGGCCCTGGGGCCCTTAATGTCGTTTTTTGCTTATAAAAACTCAAGAGTCTATAAATAATTACTATAGGGAACTGAACTCTTTATGTTCTTCCTTCGGGTAGGCTTCCCCAAATTTTTTTGTAATGCACGTTAATAATTTAATTCCCAAATCAATTTTACACATTATTGAGAAATATAGCCTGAATACAAATTATCACTTATTTTAGAGCCTGGTCCTTTAATGTCGTTTTATTCTTTTTTTAAGCCTTTAAATTACTATTTTATTTATCCATTTGCTATGAAACTTTTACTTTTTTCACACTTCTGTGTAGGTTTCTGGCATAATTGTTTTTAAAACATAACACTCATTGGATTCTTAAATAGTCATTTTTACTGAGATCGTTGCAACGCACGACCGGGTCTGCTAGTATATATATATAATTAACAGTCCTGGGCAAAGAAGGTGAATCTTTACTTGATACGTAGCTGTGCCCCCTGACAGTGAATGTTTACTCTATGTGAACCTTTGTCTTTTTAGGTCATTTGAAAGTTGGGAAGGGAGGAAGGAAGGAGGGTGGTAATTTCCCGCCTTCCCCGGGGGATGATAGTAACCAGAGCTTCGTCACCAAGTCCACTTGTAACCTCGCAATAACAATAATTTATTTGTTGCCCTAAACACCTCCTTTCACACCACGACTGACGCAAGGGAAGTAATAGCTTTGAGCCTTTGCCGCTACACGGTTATCACCCCTAGATCATAAAACCCACCATTGGGAAAAGCGCAATTTTGAAAATTGGGATCTACAGATTTTTATCTGGTAGAATATTTGAACAAGGAGTTCACATGAGTCCCTTTTATGAAGCAGATTATTAAAAAAACAAAAAAATGCTAATTAAAACACGGTTCGGAAGAAATGAGATTTATTTTATTCCACGTTTTATGAGTCGGTGATTTTATCACAACAGTTTAGCATTAAGCCTCAATATCCGTAGCGACGGTCGGTCCTACTTTGTTTTACCAAGCGTTATAGATTGTATATTAATACTTTGATATATATATATATATATATGTTAGACGTCTGATAGTGAATTTTTTTTTAAAATGTGCTTTGAGGCTCTTACTTGTGTCTTATTGTGAAGAAGTAAACATTTCTATAAATGAGGCTGTTTCCTTTTCTAAGAAAAGGAAAAGACGTTAACAGTGTGAAGATTAGCCCAAAAGGACCTAACAAAACAGCGAACGTTACGGCAAAGAGCCTTTTCCCATTTACTATTTTATAAGCCTGATTGCAGTCTCACCCACCCCCCTTCAATTTTGTTCTGTCTTTCTATGTGTATATATTCTCTTATAAATATAATATATAAAATTCACCAGAACAAGCACAAGACGAGTGTAAAGAAGCTTTACATTGGGGTCGGCCAATCACAGTTTATGGTTGTCAAGTTAGAGTGGTGCAGGGTTGGGGTCAGGTACCAAATGGCAGTGCGCATTTCTTGAGACCAACGATGCGGCGGCAGTTTCCCGGCTCCCCCTCCCACCCCGACGTTCACTCGCGTTGTTCTGATTTTTCGGGGTGAAGTTTGTGTTCTTCCCCCCCCCCCCCCCCCTTTTTNNNTTTCCCCCCCCCCCCCACCTTTTTTCCTTTGCACTATCTATGATTAAGTCTGCAGCGTATGCTACGCCATTGGTCATGTCTAGTTAGATAATATACGTTTATAGCCTAGTTTCAACTAGTGGCTTGAGTCGAGTGTGCGTTATTAATCCTAACCGCTAACCAGTTACACGGGGTAACCTATAATTGTGCACCGTTAGAAAAACATGGTTGAAGATGGCCCTTTATTGCATCCAAATAAACACTAAGCAGACTAAATTATTTGCTGTAAATGAACTATAAAACAATGAACAAATTAAAATAAAGAAATCAGCCGGAATGTCATATCCGAGTGAGTAGCAGGTGTCTCAGATACACGAACACATGCAGGAGAGACATGAAAGTAGCCAACATTGACATACAAAACTGGTAAAACCTGGCTGAGGATAGGACCACGTGTCGGGCTATAGTGAAAGAAGGATCAGTGAGAGCAGAGGAGCAAACTAGGGAAGAAGGAGTTGGAAAAAGAGAGAGAAGAAAGGCCAGGCAACACTTCCCCACTCCATTCGTGTGTGTAACATGCAGAAGAGACTGCCACTCAAGGATTGGTCTCATCTGCCACACCAAGAGCTGCAAATAATAAAGATAAATCTATCGTCTTTCGTACACGGACAGATGCCGTACACAGCATGTGTAATGTAACAAAGCATTAGTTGGTAAGGTGGTTTATAGCCATAAACGAGCAGACAAACGATTTTATTATTAGTGGTGTCGACTGGATTAAGTTACCATCAAATTAATTGTGTTCACCTCGTAGAAGGAAGTGATCTGTGCTGTCTCCCAGTTGTCGTTGATAGGCTGTTGAGCAACTACTTGACGTCAGCAAGACTTTGTAAAAATTAGCGTTTAAAAAAAATAATTTTAATTTATTTTAAAAAAAATTAAAATGGACAATCCCTGAAGTCTGAAATTGCTTCAATAGCTCCAAAGGATGGATCTTTTGTTGAAGTGGCTAACAAAAATAAGTATTTTGCATTAATAAAACAAACTTATATAAATGTAGGGTTCTCAACTTTGTTCAAATGGAAAACGCACTTGGTTAACATAACTTTAAGTTCGTTTAAATTTTTAAACTGAAATATTCCAAGAAAAATAAACCAATTCGACGAAAATCGGGGAAAGCTTGCTCTTGGAAAATAGAGATCACTTTGTCTCAGGCGATGTAGGCAACGAGTTTTAATGAAAACAACTTTGACTATACCACAAGACGTGTATCTCTATTTGACTAAAAAAACAATACTAGTATCTTTATCTGACTAAACCATAAAATGTGTATCTTTTTTTGAGAAAACAACGAGACTTGTATCTCTATTTGACTAAACCACAAGATGTTTATCTCTATTTGACTAAATGACAAGACGTGTATCTCTATTTCCATTCACCACAAGATGTTTATCTCTGTTTGACTTAACCACAAGACGTGTATCTCTATTTGAATAAATCACAAGATGTTTATCTCTGACTACGCCTCCAGGCACCTCAGGGATCAAATCAGTCACAGATTCTTGCTAGGATTAAAGAAAACATGATTTTTTTTAAAAAAGCAAAAAAACAAACAAAAAAACAAACAAACAAACAAAAACAAAAAACAAAAAAAAAACACGGGTCGCCAGAGATTTATAGATACGATGTTGGTATAAGTTACAGGGAGATAGCAGGATATATAGGATTAGCATAGCTTCATAATGTTATGTCCCCTTCCCATTTAGTCGATTCGTTCTTGAAACTGAAGAGGCTGGCAGCATTCATCACCAATGTGGCGACATTCGTTTTAATTTAAAAAAATAGGGTCTTAGTTGTTAGTATTTACATTCTGCGTTCATATTCCTGAAATAAATGTTGTTATTATTCTTGACAGACCACTTGAACGCACCAATGCCAAGTATTACTGAAATAATTCAGCATATTTTGACACATGCTGTCAGTGCTGTCAGTATGATTGACATAAGATTTCAGCATTCTCGACACAAATGTCACTATTTATGACACAACTCAAGTCCAGTTCACGCGAGTGCTTGGGTCACTTCCGGTCAGCTCTACGTCACACCGTCGTGAACGATGACCTGCTCCCACGGGCGACCAGAGGCGATGCAGTCGCTGACCACCCTGATGACCTTCCCGAGACGGCGATCCAAAGCGTCCAGATGTGCTTCCCACAGGACGGGGGAGACGGGGTCAGAGGCCAATGACCGCCTGAGGACCTGGCTGAGGCTGTCGGGCCCCACGTAGAGTTTGGCCAACTTGGTCAGGGTGGACAGCCTGACGACACAGCACTGACGGACAGGGGCCAGACAGGACGCACAGTCGTACTTTGATTTGCCGAATCTGTGAGAGAAACGTTCAGTATAGACTGTTTAGATTCAAACAGCCGATCTATTACTGAATTCATTAAATACAGATCATTTAACCCTCTTTAAAACAAATTATATAAAGATCCCCGATTTTTTTTTAAAGTATACAAATTTAGGTAGCTTTGTTTAAAGACTCTTAATGAACGTAATTATAAAACGGATTTAACAAACTGCCATGGTCATAATGTTTGACATCACATAAACTGACATGGTCATTATGTATGACGTTACCTAGACAGCCGTGGTCATAATATATGACGTCACATAAACTGCCGTCGTCATAATATAAGACGTCACTTACCCCCTGCCATGAACGTAACGTATGACGTCACTTACCCCTGCCACTATCGGACGGTATGACGTCACGTACCCCCTGCCATGAACGTAACGTATGACGTCACTTACCCCCTGCCACTATCGGACGGTATGACGTCACTTACCCCCTGCCACTATCAGACGGTATGACGTCACTTACCCCCTGCCATGGTCGTAGTGAATAACGAATGTGTCCTGGCCAAAGTGTTCGAATGTCTCATAGTGATGTCGGTCCAAGTTGCCTACAATAGATTCAATTCATGTAAGCTTCTACTGTGTTCAACCAAAACTTTAGTGGCAGTGATATTTTCTAGGGCTGTTATCGATTAATTTAAATTTAATCGTTAACTTTTGAAATATTATCAAATAATTAATTAATCGATAATTTTGATTAAGCTAAAAATAAGATGTATGACGTAATTAGACTGAAAATTTCAAGGTAAGTAACAAAAACATGCAATTAACATTTTTTAATTTAAATATATTAGCTTATTTTAAAGGTTACACTTTAAAAATATTTTTTTCTTAACCGAGAAGTTTTCACGTAAAAAAATCAAACTATTATTAATTATTTGTAATTAATTATAATTGATTGATAAATCGGAAAAATTATTTAAAACAACCTCTTCAATTTAATCAATATTTTATTGATTAAAATAATTTTAATGGATAAATTTTTTTACCGATTAATAGAGAAATTAATCGGTAATTTCCGCAGCCCTAATATTTTCATTAATTTAAATTATTATTATTTTTTTTAATTTAAAGTTTGACGTTGGGGATTTTTACACGTTCTTTTAGGCTTGTAACTGGTATATGACATAAAATTTTATATCATACAGAATGGGACTGCATAAAGCTTTTTAATAAAAAAAACAACAACAAATTACAAAAACTATTTGTGTAAGAAGACAATAAATTTAAGCTTTATTTATGAACTAATACAGTTAATAGTAAACGTTTCGGCTCATGCCTTCATCAGTACAATAACATGAATAATTACTTACATATATCTTAAACATATTAGAGTCTATGTGATAAAAAATGAAAAGAAAAGAAGAACAAAAACAAACAAGAACACAGAATATAGGAAAAAGGAGGAAGTTTACTATTAATTGTATTAGTTCATAAATAAAGCTTAAATTTATTGTCTTCTTACACAAATAGTTTGTGTAATTTGTTTTTTAACATAAAACTTCTATAGACTAGATCCTTTTTGAATTTTTGTAGATATAAAATAGAATTTTGAAATGAGGAAATTTGTGATTCTCTTTTCAAGTGAGTTTTTATCAAAACCAATTATTATTTTAGTTTCTATGTACCTGTACATTTAATTTTTGTGGTTAACTTCGATGTAAATATGATCGCTATTATCACAGAGCCTTCTGCTGGCATTGAAAATGACCAAATTAACTCTTATGGTATTAATAAGATGAGTCCAGTTTTGACTTTCTTACAAAGCAAACACTTGGCATCTCGTAGACTATGGCCTACCATTATATGCCGCGGTGAAAATATAAAACTAATGCTCCAAAGATGGCTTGGACACAGAATCTACTGACCTATCAAATAGTCAAAGATGGCGGTGTCCATTAAATCCAAGAGTCGTCTGCCGCTAAGTTCTTTGTTAGGTTTGACAACCAGGTCGCAGTAGCTGTCATTCATCTCCCACTCGCTCTGACCGAGAGAGAAGAAAATACCACGACAAATTACATGAATGTAGATTTCGAACTGTTTTCTGCCAGTGTGCCCGTCTTATTAACGTGTCGCATTTGTCAATCTGTCGTGTATTGTTCATGTGTCGCGTCTTGTTGATGTGTCGTGTCTTGTTGATGTGTCGTGTCTTGTTGATGTGTCGTGTCTTGTTGATGTGTCGTGTCTTGTTGATGTGTCGTGTATTGTTGATGTGTCGTGTATTGTTCATGTGTCGCGTCTTGTTAATGTGTCGTGTCTTGTTGATGTGTCGTGTCTTGTTGATGTGTCACGTCCTGTCAATATGTCGTATATTGTTGGTGTTACGCGTCCTGTCAATGTGTCATAAAATGTTGATGTGTCGCGTCCTTTCAATATGTAATATATTGTTGATGTGTCGCGTCTTGTTAATTTGACGCGTCTTTTCAATGTGTCGTGACCTGTCAATGATCTCAATGTGTCGTGTTCTGCCAATATGTTAAGTTCTTTTAATGTCCAATTTTATAAAGCAACTACTATTTTGGACCATTGCATATTTTATATAGCGTAGAACTATTCTAAACGGTCAAACTATTTGGCTATTTTGTTTTATCAGTAAGAGATTGATCTCATTGACTTGTATTTAAAAGGCTCAACATACAAACAAAATTTCACTCTTGCCAAAAATACAATTTAAACATATTTATTTTAATGTACATTAATACAATTTTATTCAACATCCAATCAATACCATTAGATCTACCTTTATATAAAAATCATTTTAAATTTTAAAAAAAACGTTAACAACCGAGTTTTTCCACAATAAATCCTTTAACTATGATACATAGACTAATAACTGTAAGGATCGTAAATCATCAAATATATATAACTAGATTGTGCCGGGGCGCCGTGGTGCCTGCGGCGCCCACTTTTTTTGGGTGCCTACTTTCAAAAGACCAACTAACTTGTCCTTTTTTGATAAATACGAAATATTAAACTTTCTGAAATGTAGGCAAAGTATTTAATAATAGGGGTTGTATTTTGCGCACCGATGCACACCAAACAATGACGTCATCATATTAAATATTTTTACAGCGCTAATCACCACACGATTTTTCAACTAACTGCTGGAGACTGTCGTACATCGCTCCTCAGCGTTCCACATCCAGTGAGTGACCTGGGCTTTTATATTATTTACTAGATTGTGTCGGGGCGCCGTGGCGCCTGTGGCACCCACTTTTTTAGGGCGCCTACGGCGCCAACCTTTTTCAAAAGCCCAACTAACTTGTCCTTTTTTGATAAATACGAAATATTAAACTTTCTGAAATGTACGCAAAGTATTTAATAATAGGGCTTGTATTTTGCGCACCGATGCACACCAAACAATGACGTCATCATATTAAATACTTTTACAGCGCTCATCAACACACGATTTTTCAACTAAACTAACTGCTGTAGACTGTCGTACATCGCTCCTCAGCGTTACAGATCCAGTGACTTGGACTATTATATTATTTATTCTCAATGTAACGTCCGTCACACTACTATTTTTAGATAGCTGCGCACCAAAAATACTAAACAAAAATATATAAGTTGCGATTTATGTCCCGATGACGCTACTCATTTTAGAAACCAGCGCACCAAAAATGATTAAAATTGTTACTTGAAATTAATGAATAAAACAAAAATTAATAAAATAAATTAGATTTATGACGTCATTAAACTGAAAATTTCATAAAATGCCCATAGCTTATGTTTTGAATTTAAAAAAAAATATAGTAGAATTTATAAGAGATATATTTAAATATAAGTAGTTCAATTTAGTGTCAATAAATTTAAATTTCATTATTATTAAGTAAAAACAATTATTATTTTTTAATAGTATTTTCCTTATAAAAACTACTTATTTTAAATTTTACTACAATTTTTTAGCGATTAATCGTGAAATTTATCGTTAATTTCCGCAGCCCTAATTTTAATAATCTACATAACTGGAAAGGATGCTGAGCTGAAATAATGAAAGCGTTAATTTAGATTCTTAAAACGTGTAGATCTACATTGAATTGTATATTCGATTAACTGTTGTTACTTTAATATTTTCTTTTATCCTGTGATAAGTTTTACTTCAAAGGATTCATGCCAAATAAACAGTTCTTTGTTATTCATATTTATAAATAGTTACATTTTTTTCAGTGCCATATAGCCTTTTAACATGGGCTATCAGGTTTGTGTATACAAATTTTCGTTAAGATCCCTTCATATGCACAGTAGCTAATGCATAAAATTATTTTTATATTGCTCATATTAAAAAAATGTAAAGTTGGAAACTCTTTTCATTTTTAATCTGCACAATATAGGATATATTTGTCATTTTTTCTCGAGATCATTAATAATCGAATGAGGAATCAGAGGCGTCACTAGGGTTGGTGTAACCCGTGGCGGTAGCTCATGGTGTCACCCGGGGCGGTAGCTCATGGTGTCACCCCCTCATGATTTAACCCATAGAAATCCTCCGAGTTTTCCAGTGCCAAATAACGGGAATATATAGAATTTTACGTTCTGGTGTCACCCCCCTGATGGTGTCACCCGGGGCGGCCCGCCCCCTCCGCACCCCCTAGCGACGCCACTGTGGGGAATAAAAACTTATAGGTTAAAAAAAAAAGTATTGAGTCCCCCTGGCCGTGAAGGAATGATTATTAAGAGTTCAGAGCCCTATAGTATTTTTTAAGATCCATTAATATACACAGTAGCTAACTCTTGAACTATTTTTATAGCTCATGTAAGCACAAATTGATACTATGGGCACACGGCGCTCCATGAGTTTTAAATATAGAACACAATGCTAACAGGAATCATCTAGGGAGCGTACTAAACTATCTATCTCCAAAGCTTTAACGACGATCGGATTCATGGTTTATAAAGGACATGCACACACTTACACACATACACACTCATAGACATAATTTAATTTATATATATCTAGATAAAAAATGACATTAAAAGTTCCGTGGCCCACTTAGTGCAAAATGTAAATTTTAAAACATTTGTTCTTTTCATTTTGGATCATATTTAATGTATAATCAATATTAGTCGAGACAGTAACACGTATTGCATTTTAATATGGTCTATAAAGTATGTATGCATTTAGTTTGGAAAAGATCCATTCATTTTCCATGTAGCAAACGCATAAACTAATTTGTATATAAGAAATATAAATTTAAAAAATAGGGGCCGCCGTCCACCATGAATGTCAATGTTCAATTTTTTTTCCACACAAACCATTCCGTAAGAGCAAACAACAATTGTTACAGTTTCATCATGAAACAACAGATCATCTCTCATGGTCTGTGGACGCAATTATCTTCTGCATAGAAGGAGCGTCTGTATATCTAAGAGATGTAAATTTTGAAACATTTGTTCTTTTCAATTATGATCATATTTAATATATTAGCTATATTTGTTGACACCAAGTCATAGAATGGGAAATAAAATAAACGTTTACGAAAAGAGAATCAGGACCCCCGGCCCGCGGAGATGAAGATTAAAGATTCAATTTCACATAGAATTTTAAAAAGGGCTACCGATACACCACGTTTGGTTAAGGTCCAATTTGTATACACCTCATATAGGCAAAAATAATATTAAGCGCTCCCAGGCTAAATTGGCGCAAGAGATTAACTTTAAAATACCTGTTTATTTCAATCGAAATCATGATATATATTTCAATATCTTTCAAGGTTGTTTAAAATCAGAATGGAACTAAAGTGTTAAACGCTTACGAAAATAAAGATTTTGGGCCCTCCCGCCCCAAAAGAATGGACATTAGGGGTTGAACGCAGTACGATATTTTAATATGGGTTATAAAATATATATGTACTAAGTTTGGTCAATATCCGTTCCTTTTCCAAACTAATTTGAATATAGCTCATATAAGAAAAAAAATTAAGTGTTCCGGCCCCCCATGAGTGTCAATTTTCAAAAGGTTTTTTTCACACAAACTATCTTGGAAGCTACTACATTTTAATCGTGATCGGATGAATGGTTTAGTGAGCTCTAAAGGACAAACATACATACATATATTAATTTTTATATTATGTATTTTGATTTTTTTATGATAAATATTTGTTCAAAATTAAGAGATTGAAGCTGAAATATATTGATTTTTTAAACTTCCGTCATTTATGACGGGTGATACCCTAGTGTTCATTATAATACGCATGGCAAAACAACAGAAAATACAAAATTCTAATTATGTCTCGTAAAACGTGTTTAATATAATGCGCACCGATCGTGAATATATTTTTACAAAGTATTGTCAATATAATGCACACCTTATTGCGCGACAGGAAGCGTTATTGAACATATTACGCACCACGACACTAAAAAAAATTAACGTGATACATAGAGATAAATAAAATAATTTAAAAACTCAATATTTCAATTACAGTACATTCGATTTATCTGAAACTTTGAAACCTAATTTTTATCGGCACGAGTCTGCCTGCAAAATTTCAGCTCGCTAGCTTACGAGGAAGTGGGTTAAAATCGATCTAAAGATTTTTCGGCACGCACGCACGGCCCAGAAACCATAAGTTAATATAAAGGATTTAAAAAATCTTTATGATTATGGACATGCGTAGCCGCCTCTAAGTCAAAGGATCAGTGCGAGAGTCGAAAGCGTTTCTGGTTTTGGGACCATGTCTGCGGGGGACAATTACTTCACCCAAAGTACACACAACTTCCCACGTAAACAGGGCGTAAAATGTAACAAGGTCCTCACCTTGACTCTAAACGAGTAGCTACGCATCCAAGGGGACGTAAATTCATTCTTGGAGTAACTCTTGGATCTGTTGGGCATGTACGCAGAAACCGAACCTTCGATCATATCAGGGCTGCCGCACACGGCGTGATCGTCGTCACAGTACTGTCGGCACTTGCTGTAGAAACACACGTTGCCTGCTGCAGAGCAAACACTCTTTGTTTAATAATTGGTATTGGCGTGTATGGATGTAGAGCAGTGCTTTTTTTCTAGCGAAAAATGTTTGGGAACTCATTTCACATCTGTTTTTAACTTATGTCAGAAAATACTCTTCATTTCAACGCCTTTTTGCTTGTTTAATTATTATTAATTTCTAGGCTTTAAAATGACATAGAAAAAATTATTTACCAAAGTTTGTACTAGAATCAGCCCCTCCGGAAATAGAAATAGGCCACGCTAAGTGGCAAACGCTGTTATTCTTATTCTACTAATAATAACTAATATGATATCTATGGTCCATAGATATCATAGTAGTAGAATAACAGCGTTTACCACTTGGTTTGTTTATTTGTAAAGTGTAATTTACGTCGTTCCCGTGAGTCCCCACTGTAAAAAGGACTGACAGTAAGTAAAATGCCGACTATTTACATAAAAATACACGAATCTGGCCCAAAAAAGGTATGGGAACTCAGTTCCCATGAGTTCTCACTGAAAAAAAAAAGCACTGAGAATAAGAGTTATTGAACAGGGATGTTTATAAATAAGCCTGACACTGACAATACACAACAAGCATCGAACGTATCGGCTAAAAGCCGTTTCTCGGCGAACAAACAAACATTACAAGAAGTAAGGGGCCGTCCGTAAAATGACGCACGCGCCAGGGGGAGGGGTCAAGCCCTTGTGACGACGTGTGTCAAAGGGAGGAGAGGGTAAAAAAAAACCCGTCAAAAATCAAGTGACGTCATTAACGGACGGCCCCTTAACTACGCTGCGGGTTACATTTTTACGTAGCTCAGCACACAGATATCATTGTTTTCACTAGCTGAATAACGTTTGCAGAATTTCCTACCAATATATTTTCTCCTTATTTCTGGGATATTGACTGCACAAAGATAAACCAGTAGTTTCTCCATCCGTGTTCATAACTGTCTGACATTAGCACTAAATGGACACATAGTCTCCCCTCCCCCCACCCAATCAAGTAATGTGCAACAGTCTGACAGTGTCATTCTGTTATTGTGAAGCTATACCTGGTGACACGTGGACCGTTTCGTTGACGTATCTGTCTCCCACAGCAGCGATGTCTCTGGTTATGTTCAGCCATCTCCCAACTGTGGGGACTGCTCGGTGGAGGCCCAGCACCCTGTGGACATTTGGTGTCTGGAATTACGTGGTTACATGTACACATGTGTGGAATTACCCAGTTACATGTACAGATGTGTGGTGTTACCTATTAACACGTACACATGTGTGGTGTTACCTATTAACACGTACACATGTGTGGTGTTACCTATTAACATGTACACATGTGTGGCGTTATCTATTAACATGTTCACATTTTTTATATTTGATTTCAATATTTTACATGAGCTTATGCTTATTTAAAAAAAATATGATTAATAATAAATCTACTGTGTGATATGGGTAAAACAGATGCCCTTCTGCCACATTACCCTCTACAACTTGCCTCTCTACAACTTGCCCTTCTGCCACATTACCCTCTACAATTTGCATCACTACAACTTGCCTCTCTACCAATGCCCCTTTACCTTTGCTCTAGTACAATTGCCCCTCTACCATTCCCCCTTTACCTTTCGCACCACTACCATTAGACCCTCTACCATTGCCCCTTTACCTTTTCCACCACTACCATTGCCCCTTTACCATTCTCCCTCTATCATTTCCCCTTTACCTTTTCCTCGACTACCATTACCCCTCTACCAATGCCCCTCTAACATTGCCCCTTTACCTTTTGCACCACTACCATTCGACCCTCTATCATTGCCCCTCTAACATCGCCCCTTTACCTTTTTCCACCACTACCATTGCCCCTCTACCATTCCCCATCTATCATATCCCCTTTACCTTTTCCTCCACTACCATTACCCCTCTACCAATGCCCCTCTAACATTGCCCCTTTACCTTTTGCACCACTACCATTCGACCCTCTACCACCTTTCCACCATTCTCTACCATTACACATCCGTAGTAATCCAACCCCCAAGACCTTCAAGACTGCATTTAAGACACGTCTTTTCAGAATGTATTACCAACAATTAATGAAACAAAGTTTCTTTTATTGATTAGCGTACTAAATGTAAAATGTTTTTTTATTGTTTCCATGTAAAGCGCTGTGACCATGGATACTTACTGGGATACAGGGCTATATAAATTATCAATTTATTATTATTTTTATTGGGCTAATGTCTTTCACGAGTTTTTCCCACCAACAGATTTACTCCACCCCCCATCAGTCATCCCACTCCCCTACCACCCACATCCCCCATCAACATCCTCTTCCATATAAACTTTCTCCCTCTCCTCACCAACATTCTCCTCCATATAAAAATTCTTCCCCCCCATAACCAACATTCTCCTTCATATAAACATTCTCCCCCACCATCTCCCCCCTTATTAAAATTCTCCCTCCACCATCAACAAGAAGCCCTCCACCATCAACAAACAGCCCTCCACCATCAACAAGCAGCCCTCCACCATCAACAAACAGCCCTCCATCATCAACAAGCAGCCCTCCACCATCAACAAACAGCCCTCCATCATCAACAAACAGCCCTCCATCATCAACAAGCAGCCCTCCACCATCAACAAACAGCCCTCCACCATCAACGAGCAGCTCTCACATGTCCAGGTGAAAGGCAGCGATCTCCGCATTATGGCGTTCCATGTCACTGTAGTAGAAACGGTTTGGTGGCGTCTCGTGCTCTCTTGGCTTCCTGGGGTCAAAGGGCAAATGTCGATAAAGTTTATGCATTTCAAAAAGAACTGTCAGACGGAGTAAAAAACATTTTGACAAAGGATGTTACAAAATTTATATAAATTTGAAATTTAAAGTAAGGGACAAAATGACCTGAACTTTGAGGAGACTGAAAAAAGAACTGATTGTAAAACGAGAAAGGAAAAAAAAAAAGAACAGATTTTTAATCGTTCAATCTTAAGACGCTCGTGCTTTGTAGGTGGTGGTCCATAAAGCTCGTCACGCTATTTTTTTTTACCCCCCTCCTACTCGACGCAAACTGTCACATTTTCTTACACCCCATCCACCCCTCTGGAGCGTGATGTACTCTATGGACGGTCCCTAGTAATCCTTTGACCCGGACCTTAAAAAATGCCATGTGTTCCCCCAGCCAAGGACGCGATAAGTCGAATAACAGAGCTAAAATATCAATCAAACCTTTCATTTCCGCTGCAGCTGCTACCGCGCTTCCTTGTTTGAGAATGACTTATATACTTAAATAGCTGACTTGGATTTATAAGGCCAACTGTTGTTATCCAAGGCAATTATTTAGCATTTATCCTCACGTGTAACACGTGGACACAGTAACAAAATGTAACTGGCAGCAGTTTGGCCAAACGTAAAAATTTTCTTGAAACCTGGAATATGTGATGTTTTTTTTTTTTTAACATTTTAATTTGGCGCAAAATCTCAGACCACAGGGAACACGATTTTTTAAAAAAACTAGACGAAATGTTTCTTTGAAGTCTTAAAATTTTAAAAAAATAAATCTTTAAATTATTAAACGAAAAAAAAAAACAACAACAACATATTTTCAGCTACCGAAATTTTACGTCTAAGAAACTATTTAACACGAATATTAGAACTTAGCATCAGTAGCATCACTAGGGGGTTTACTTGGGGGCGGGCCGCCCCGGTGACACCGTCAACTCAAAGGGATGAAACCAAAATGTAAAATTATATTTGTTTCCGTTATTTAGCACTGGAAAACTCGGAGGAGTTATATGGCTTAAGTTGTGAGGGGGTGACACCATGAGCTACCGCCCCGGGTGACACCATGAGCTACCGCCCCGGGTGACACCATGAGCTACCGCCCCGGGTGACACCATGAGCAACCGCCACGGGTGACACCAAGAGCTACCGCCCCGGGTGACACCATGAGCTACCGCCCCCGTCTGACACCAACCATAGTGACACCTCTGCGTAGCATCAAGGTTTCAAAGATCTAATTACCTCATCGGTTTAAAAATTGCCTTTCCGCCGTCATCAAAGGTGAGAACGAGTACCAGCTGTTGATTCCCAAGACCTTTATCTGTTGATAACAAGATTCAACTACAGGGAATCTACCCTACGTTCTTAAGTTACATTAATTTTTAAAAAAATTAAATAATCTCCCCTTTCTGCTTGTAAACAGACAGAGGTAAGCAGTTAAAACAAATCTATGTCTACTTCATCGTACTTTATATGTAATACAAAAATATTACAAGGCAATCGGAATATAAGGACAAAGCTAAAAAAGAAACACTTTAATTTGCGTTTCGTCTGACGGTTTAACGTCATACATGTCAACAAATCGAAAATGTAATCTAAAAATAGAATATTACTCAATGAGTTATTACGTTTTCCGGTTTTAGAAATGACAAGGAATAGATAATGTTTTGGTTTTTTTTTTTGTTTTAACACGCAAAGGTTTTAATGTCTGATGATTTCCGATGTCAAGTAGATTCTAAATGTGAATAAAAAATTAACAATGTTTTTGGCTGTCCTGTCAATCAGACAAACCATGTGTCTGAATTTCATTCTTGACAGAGTTCTAAGTCTCGCACGACCAACTAACATACCTGCGTGAATGATGGGGCGTGAGCTCAAATCCCACAGCAAATCCTTCAGTACCGTTCCGTCGTTCGGGTCGTACATGTAATATTGGTTGACTTTACTTTGAAACTTTTCCCACGGCAAAGTGCTTTTTAGATGGGGGGAAAAGGGACGAACTTTATTTTTAAAGGCCGTGTTTGAGATGAAATCAATATTTGATCTTCGTCACATCTAATGGGTTCTTATTTCTTATTGAAGGAATGTAGTTTTCGTGATAGTACAAAGTATTTTTTAATGTGTTGTATTTGACTAAGTAGTAACTAGCTAAGACACATTTTAGCAACAGTATAAATTATATGTTATTTCAGATTGTACAATATTCCAGGATCGTTTTTCTAAAGGAAAATGGAATATCTAAACAAAGAAAGATTTGGAAATTCTGTTACTCTCGTCCTATTTGTTCTAAGCTCAATGATACATTTGTAGATCTTATCATGTTTTTTCTAGAGTAAAATTCAAATTACCCATTATTGTGTAGAAATGATCCCATTTCAAGACCTTTTTTCTTGAGCATATTTAGTTTTTGCAAGAATGTGTTGTAAGGTACCAGGTCATCAAGGTGATATGGCGCGTCCAGGTGTAGACTTCTGGCCTGCAACTCTCCAAGGAAGTCCTCAACTTCGGGAACACTGTAGTTGGCTCGGCTTCCTCTGGTGACCGACATGTGCTGTTAAATAGTTTATAAAAATCGGGGTTAATGACCTGAGGGACAAATTTAGATGTTGGGTAAGTTTAACAATTTTACCCCAAACAAAAATATTTCCCAGAGAGTAGACCCTTTTTACAATCCCACCAACATAATTGTTTTAGACGCGGTATGACGTCAACGTCCTTTTAAAAAAAAAATATATACATCTTGTTGAGAGGATGTGAAACTCTCAAAACTTCTGATTTCATGAGATGTGTTTTATCTTTACCCATAACTTCTTGTTTAAACCATTCGATCTCTTCTTGTTCCTGTTGTTTAAAGATACCAGATCAATGGAAACATCATTATTGAAATTAAATCCGACCCCAGCCAAACTTAAAAATTGTCATATATTCGCAACGGCTCTGGTCACTCTTATTTTCCAATTCGACCCCAAACCCACCCCCCCTTTTTTTGGCACCACAAACTTGATATAAAAGGTGAACTATTCAACAGATTATGTTATTCTTTTTTAAATATAATATTTTTTTACACTCACCTCCATAAGGGGCAACGGAGTTGTGTTGTTTTTTTGTTTTTTTTAAAATAAAAAATGACATTCTTTGAAGTTGAATTATGATGGCTGCCAACTTGTGTAAACTACATAAATATTTACAACACAATCAATAAGCTTAACGGTGAAGTTTACCCAAGCTCAACGTTATCTGAACAGTTTTTACGGCTAAATGCACAGCTCCAAAATAACAGGACTGAATAACAATTACAAAATTAACAATATTTTTCTTGTCTTATGTTAAAGCTATTCTTTTCTTGACAATCAAATCTACACACTCAACGTGCTGGTCTATCATGCTACATGCTGGTCTATCATGCTACATGCTAGTCTACCATGCTACATGCTAGTCTAACATGCTACATGCTGGTCTATCATGCTACAAGCTGGTCTATCTGACGTCATGCTAGTAAAGTTCTTTGTGGGTCATCACAATGAACTTATGCTCTTAGAACATTCTTACAAGTGACCGGCCACGTGATTGAGTGTTAATTCCAAGGGTCAAATGTGGACCCCCTGGGATCGAATGGTGATTTTCTGGAATCGATTATCGAATTTTTGGTGGCGAATTTTTACTTTCTGGGGCCAATTGTTGATAATTTTCATTAATCTAAACTATAACCAGTAATTTTTTCCCTTCCTTGTGAGACTGTTCACGTAAAAACGGGCAAAGAAACAATTTCTTTCTTCACACAGTTTCAACCTTGTTACTTGGTAGCACAAGATTAAATATATCTTCTGATTACTAGGTCTACAATTTTAAGACCAGTTTCCCTTTCACGAACAGTTTAAACAAGGAAAAAAAAATGGCGATCCTTGCTGATTTATATCCCCTATGAGTGAACCACTTCTCGCAACAGTCTAAAACAACTTCAAAGAGACACCAATGACCACATGACCGCTGCAGATACACCAGTGGACGTTTAGATGTTATCTTTTGTGTACAGTTATGTTTTAAAAAAAAAAATATTTTCCGATCAATAGTGGCGCTGTGCGATGTGGACTATGCAGGATTAATTGGGTTAACATCAACCGTGTGGTGGATTTAAAGTGATTAAAGCTTGAGGTACAAAGACTCCATTATGACCGAGATCAATAGTGGGCGCATTTCCTTAATCCAGAGGATTTAAACCTATGTACTCTCACCAGTCTATCCAGAATCTCAGTGTGGTTTCCGGTCCGGTAGGTCTACCATAGACATGGTGTTCTCCATACGACAGCTCCAGGAAAAATGCAGAGAGCAGCAGATGCCACTATACATTGCATTTGTGGACCTTACAAAAGCCTTCGACTTAGTCAGTCGCAACGGGCTATTCCAAATACTGGCAAAAATTGGATGTCCCCCTCACCTACTTGCCATCATCAGACAGTTCCATGAAAATATGCTTGGCACAGTACAGTTCGATGGAGCTAAGTCAGAGGCCTTCCCTGTCAGCAGCGGAGTTAAACAAGGTTGTGTACTCGCACCAACACTCTTCGCAATATTCTTCTCTGTACTTCTTCGATACGCATTCAAGGATAGCAGTGAGGGAATCTGGTTACATACCAGAGCTGATGGAGGACTTTTCAACACTGCCCGCCTCCGAGCCAAGACCAAAACGACGGATGTCCTAATTCGAGAGCTACTATTTGCGGATGATGCGGCACTAACAGCACATACAGAATCTGGTTTGCAACAACTCGTGTCAAGCTTCTCCAATGCCTGCAAAGAATTTGGTCTGCAAATCAGCTTGAAAAAGACAAACATCATGGCCCAAGACACTCGACCTCCTCCTACCATAAATATCGATAATGAAAACTTGGAGGTTGTGGACAGCTTCACCTACTTGGGATCCAAGGTCTCCAATACACTGTCCATTGAAGAAGAAATAAACAGCAGAATTGGCAAGGCAGCCGCAACAATGGCTAAACTAAATAAGCGGGTCTGGCAAAACACCAAGCTAACGGAGAAAACCAAACTGTGCGTCTATCGAGCCTGTGTCATCAGTACACTACTATATGGGAGCGAGACATGGACCACTTATACATCACAAGAGCGTAAGCTTAACAGCTTCCATTTGAGATGCTTGCGCCGCATCCTTGGTATTAAATGGCAAGAAAAAGTGCCTAATAGTGAGGTACTAACGCGTGCCAATACCCAAAGCATGTTCTCAATTCTTAGTGAAAGACGCCTGAGGTGGCTAGGACATGTCAAAAGAATGAGCCCCGGCCGCATGAAAGCAGCCAAAATACATACAAGTGACTGGGAGTGTAAGGCAGAAGACCGATCTACGTGGCGCACAGTTGTCAAAGAGGGCGTCATAGTAGCCGAGGAGCGAAGAATGGAGGAGGCTGCAGACAGAAGAGCTAGGAGAAAGGCCAAAACATTTGGAAGCACAGAACTCGTGTGTAAAAACTGTGGCAAAGACTGTCACTCAAGGATAGGACTGCACAGTCACTCGAGGAAATGCAACCCAACCCCAAGGTGATGCACCATCGTCTCGCGAGACGGAAGGATGCCGGAGACTCTCACCAGTCAATACACTATTATACCAAAGAAATGAGATGGAAACATGGGCGTCGCTAGGGATTTTTCCAGGGGAGGGACAAAAAAAAATCACGTTTTTTAATTTCCAAAAATAACGTCATGCGCCTATGCCGAGGGGGGTCCCCCAACTTTGTGACTAGGGGGAGGGGAGTTTAAGAATTGTGACGTCACGTCAAAATACGCTACTATAAGCCAAAATTCCACTTTAATATTTGATTTCTTAATATCCATTGTATTACGTTTTGCACGGATTACCGCGTGTTACGATACCAGAGTGTAGCCTTACACTAAATACTAGGGCTGCGGAAATTATCGATTAATTTCTCGATTAATCGGTAAATATTTTTATCGATTAAAATTATTTTAAGTGATTAAAATTAAGGAACATACTTTCAAATGTCTGTGGAATTTATTAAAAAATAATTAATTATTAATAATTAACAATAGTTTGCTTTATTTACCTACACACTTCTCCATTCAAAAAATATTTTAAAAGTGTCAACTTTAAAATAAAAACTTTTTGTAAGGAAAATGATACAACAAATTATTTTTTTTTCTTAACTAACAATAACAAAATTTAAATTCATTGAAATTTTGTTGAGCTACTTATATTTAAATTTAAAAAATGTCAAAAGCCTGGTTTTGTTACCTCGCTTGAAATTTTCAGTTTGATGACGTCATAATCTTATTTTTAGCTTTAATAGTAATTATCGATTAATTATTCGGTAATTTTTCAAAAGTTAACGATTAAATTTAAATTAATCGATAACAGCCCTACTAAATACATACTAAAATAACCATTAAGTGTTCTGAAACATGAATGCTCATTTTCAAATAGACAACACCACCTTAAGGTGGGGGGTCACAGCTTTTAGACGTCATATTGTAAGGGGGGGGGGTCTAAGTTTTTGCAACGAAGTGTGACTGGGGGAGGGGTTAGGTTAATAATCGGCCAAAATCACGTGACGTCAATTATTGACTTCCCCTAACTGACAATGCTATGCAGGTTTAATTTTCAATTAAATTTGAGTTTAAGTATAACATAAGGGCTGCAAAAAGTCTTAGAAATTAATACGATTCACAAAATACCACTGTAATTGCTAAAATAAAGCATACAGTCTATTAAAGCATTTAATAAATCAAAAATGTAAGTGCTCATTAGAAAATTAAATTTTGCTGTGAAATAATATACGTGTAGAAACTGAAGGATTGCCAAAGATGGATAGAAAATTATTTACAGGCTTTAAAAACAACGAAAAGTAGTGCAATCGCGGGATTCCAAAATGCCGTTATTAAAAGATTTTGGGGCGTCTGCAGAATCTGACTTATCATTGGCATTGAGGACATCAGTACAAGTCAACAGCCAGACAAATCTGAGGCTATTGTTTCTAATTTGATTGTCGCTGACAATTATTCATTTTCTAGACTTGGATTTTAGAAACACGACCTTTCAAATGAGTTGAAATTGCAGCTGATTCGTGATTATAATAGCAAATGTTAAAAGGTGTATTTATTGTGTGTTGCTTCCACAAAAAGTAAATCGAGTAATTCAGTTGTCATTTGTCATCAAACCATGCAAAAATATAAAGATTTTAACGAAGATCAAGCTAGCCACATGCAAAGCACATGACACAAAGGATATCATGAAAATGAACTTGCAAGCAATTTTGTTGCATTATTGAAAGCCAAAGCAGTTTCTAAAGATGGGCCGTTGGACTCATCATTTAGAAGACAAATTCAAGAAAACCGAAAGAAAAAAAAACTGGGTCCCACCACTTCTACAATCCTATTTTGCGGCATGCATGATTAAGTACTTCGTGGTAAAGAATTAAATTCTGGTAATTTTTATCACCTGTTAGAGTTTCGTGCAATCTGGAGATGAAGTTCTTGGTAATCAATTGTTGTTTTGACTGTCGCTTGTTTTGATACAGTCACTGGCTTGGACAGCCGAAGACCGTTGTTAGGTGTTAGGTGCTAGTCATATATGATTACAGTCGCCGTACGGATCTTAGGCAAAGCATTTAGATGCAATGCCGATAATGAAAACCAAAGTACCCGTTGAGGGTCGGGTTACTCCGAAGCGACCGTTTCTTCCCCCTCAATTAACTAGCAACGCTGTTGAGCGGTGCCGGTTTAGGACCAGGAGCGCCAGCACGGAATAGCAAAAGGTACCGCTAGGAAACGCTTTTGGACGCCAGCTCTGAGGAAACCTTCCGGTGGGGGTTAAACCCTAGGTAGGTCAGTGATGATCCCCCGCTTTGCGGCGATCCTAACCATTGAGACTCGTATGCTTTGCCGGGGTGGCGCTAAAGTGATACTTTGTTGATAGCGAGTCATAGTAGGGAATTCCACCCCTCCCTCGGGAGGCACACTTTAGTGGGAGGCGTTTTCGACCTAGTGTCCTGGACGCCCAGGCGGCCACTTGTAGCAGCGACCTTTCCGGGGGGGGGGCTTCAAATCTCTACGTCCCTTAGGGGGCCAGAGGGCTTAGGGGGTTTTCCGGGAAGCCCCATGAAGAGCGCAGGCTCGGGACTGCTGATTTTCTTCCACATGTAGGATACAGCCACTATTTTGAAGTCACTATTCTGCCCGGATGCGCTCGGCAACCATGCAAATCACTATAATTTATCTAAATTTTTGGTCCCTATAGCGTGAAGACATAGTTCGTGAAGGAACTAATTCAGTTGCATTTTCTAAACTTTCCGACGAGACAAATGACATTTCGGGCATTGAGTTGATGTAACTTGGTGTTAGATTTGTCAAAGAACAAAATGGAAAAATGATGGGAACAGAAGAATTCCTGGGATATATTCCAATTGTCTATAGAACAGCTTAAGGTTTAGCAAACACCATCATTAAAATTCATTAGAATTTTGATTAGATATGACAAAGCGTGTTGGTTATAAGGATACTATGGTAGTTCTAAAATGGAAGGTAAAGAAGGAGGAATCCAGGCAATAATAAGATAAAAATACCCAAAAGCAGCATTTGTACATTGCAGTTCACATAAACTTAATCTTGTCGTCAACGATTTAAATTATGAATGCTATACAAAACACAATAGAACAATTAAATCAATTAAAGTAATCATCGAAAAAACTAAACCGAAGTGTTCGTTTGCTATGTTAAAATACATGGACACATAAATATAAATTATAAATGCTGGCGTATTTTTGCTAAAATTTTGAAAGAAATTTTATTTACAACAATCAGTAATGTAATCAGTTATACTTGCAGATATAATTCTTTTTAAATGTTTGATATGTGTACACTGTCTTCAATGTCATTAACTAGTGGGGAATTTAGTTCAGTTTGATTGTAACAAATTTATGATATTTTTCTCAAATGTACGAGTGGGGCAAATGCCCCCCCCCCCAACCGTATACGCCCAAGGATGGAAACACTATTTTTTTTTTAAAAAAGGTACATGTAATTTAACATTAAAAAATATTACTTTGTTATATTTTCTAAGGTTTGTTAGTTAAACCAACAGATGATTTACACATTTCAAAGACTTCCTGAACTTATTAAATATCTTTTGTTTCGCTTCGAATGCCACGTCTAGGAAACACGTTTATTGATTACAAGTATTAACAAACCACATGTAGAATGTATTTCTAGATTTGTTTTTCGTCATTTTTACTTTACCGTAATCACTGACCCAATTATAACGCTGTTGTTTACATTAGGTAAATATGAAATAGTTTATATTTTTAAAGTTCAGACACGATCCCCCCCCCCCCCCCCCCCCCCAACCAATAAATAGTTCCTTGCCTCGCTGAGCGTCTCTAGTCTCGTGACGAACTGCACGGTTGCCATGGCAACAAAGAAAAGGGCTGCCAGCACCGCCCTCTTCCATCGACAGCGTCGAATCAGCCACATGTTGGACTTCCGGGGACTGAGAGACAGAGACAACAACTGGCATCACGTTTACTTCTTCAATGTCGCTTGGAGGTCATTGTTTTTACAGAAACCCTTGGTTAGTGAAATAAAAAATCAAAATAAAAAAAATCAATAATAACAACAACAATTAAAAACACATCTTCAATTTAAAGTTTTACATGAAAATAGACTATGTGCAGATTAAAATACTAAATAAAAAAATCTAACAAACTTTCGTCTAAATTAAATTTCAATTTTATCAACCAAGTGATTCACGTCTGCTCAGCATTTATTACTGTACCTAATGCATATAGAAAGAGTAAAATAAAATATGAAATCTTATGGTGTCCTTGATAGAAAGGTTTTATATAAAAAAAAAAATTCAAAGTACAGTAGAACCTCGGTACACGTCTGATTTGGTATAAGTCATGGTATACATCCTGTTTGGACGCGAAACATTTTGCTTGGTATACGAACTTTGTTAAGTAAACTAGAACTTGTATGGGTTCGTCCATAAATGACGTCACGCAATTTTAGCCGATACCCCCTTGTCAAGGGTCATCACAAAATTTAGCCCCCCCCCACATGACATCACAAAGTTTCCCCCCCTCACACCCCCCCCCCCCCCACTCGCCCATAAAAGCCATATTTCTTATTTGAAAAGGAGCATGTTGCCAATCAATTTAATGTCATTTAAGTATGTATGTATTTAGCTAAGTGTAAGTCAGGACTCTAATATTCAAGAAAGAGCTGCCAGATTCATTACTGGAGAATATTCAAAACTCACAAGAGTAATACCATTAGTTAAGTCATTAAACCTTGAAACACTAGAGGATAGAAGAACCAATAGTAAATTAGTAATTATACATAAAGCAAATAACTCCAATTTAGAAATACAACACAAAAATAACTTAATACAACCCTCAGACATAAGGATAAAAAAACTTTCTTATCCCGTGTGCAAGAACAAACACATACAAGTTTTCTTTCTTCCCGTCCGAAATTCTGGCGTGGCATGGGTTGCCTGGAGAAACCAGGAAAGCCAACACTTTATCATCATTTATAACTCTAATAAGAATACAGAACTAAACACAAAACATAGATATACGTAGGACGCAATAATCTTCTGCACAGAAGGAGCGTCTGGAATATATAAGATAAGATAAGATAATATCATAACACCAGTGAAGCCATTTAAAAAGTCATTAAATAAATTTTAGCCAGTCAAATATTTAGGTAAAACTTTTTTCAAAGTTGCGCGTTTTGATGTGACGTCAGAGTTCTTTAAAAAAAAATCCCCTTCGTCAAATATCATCACAAATGTGTGACACCCTACCCCCTCCAGGTGTGACGTCATTTATGGACAGTCCCTGTGGCTTCAAATGACACATCGTGCATGTGGAGGATGCAGTAATGACAGCGATACTTACTAATGGGAGTACAGCAATTACTAACATTCAGGGAAGATTCGCGCAATGACTCTAAACTGTCACGTGATTCTGTGGTTTTTTTCTTGTATTTTTAAAAAAAAAATTAAATTCACTTATCATGAGTTAGGGAAAAAAAAACTAATTACACAAACTATTTGTGTAAGAAGGCAATAAATTTAAACTTTATTTATGAACTAATACAAATAATAGTAAACGTTTCGGCTCATGCCTTCTTCAGTACAATAACATTAATAATTACTTACATATATCTTAAAACACATTAGAGTTTATGTGATAAAAAATGAAAAGAAAAGAAAAACAAAAAACAAACAAGGACACAGAATATAGGAAAAAGGAGGAAGTTGAAGTATCTAAAGTAACAGTGAAAAACTGATGAAGGCATGAGCCGAAACGTTTACTATTATTTGTAGATCAATTAGTTCATAAATAAATCTTAAATTTATTGTCTTCTTACACAAATAATTTGTGTAATTTGTTTTTTTTTATCAAAAAGCTTTATGCAGTCCCATTCTGTATGTTATCATGAGTTACACAAAATGAGGGGTAGGACTGCAATCAGGCTTATATAAAATAATGGGAAAGACGTAAACAAGGTATGGGTGAGCCTGACCGGACGTATCAAAACAGCGAACGTTTCGGCAAAAAGCCTTTATCAACGAACATACAAGACACAGAAAAAACGAAAATAAAAATAAAAAAAGAAAAATGAAGGAACTTAGCTGCGGTGGAATCCGAAGTATCCAAAGAAAAAGTGAAACTGAGAGATGACAAAGCGATTATATATAGGAAAGCAGAGAGGGGGCGGGGCAAGCGCCTAGGTGGACAAAGAAAAGACCATATTCATCCCATGTGGTGCAATAGTACCGTGACTGTCTATTAATCTGTTTTCAATCTGGACTCTCGTGGGTGTGTTTGTGCACGAGACAATAGCAGTGACTGCCAGGTCCTTGACACCCATATGGTCGCGTCCATTGAAGTGACGGGAGACACATGGGATGAGTATGGTCTTTTCTTTGTCCACCTAGGCGCTTGCCCCGCCCCCTCTCTGCTTTCCTATATATAATCGCTTTGTCATCTCTCAGTTTCACTTTTTCTTTGGATACTTCGGATTCCACCGCAGCTAAGTTCCTTCATTTTTCTTTTTTTATTTTTATTTTCGTTTTTTCTGTGTCTTGTATGTTCGTTGATAAAGGCTTTTTGCCGAAACGTTCGCTGTTTTGATACGTCCGGTCAGGCTCACCCATACCTTGTTTACGTCTTTCCCATTATTTTATCATGAGTTAGGGGCTGTCCATATAGTACGTCACGCTCCAGAAGGAGGGAGGGGATGGGGTATAAGAAAGTGTGACAGTTTGTGACAGGGGGGGGTAAAATTGTCAAAAATAGTGTGACGTACTTAATGGACGGCCCCTTATAAGAAAGTTGATGAGAGGAGCCAAGCAGCGAAACAAAATGGCTAGAATCTACAAGGAGTTAAATTAGTCATAAACAACCCGTAAAAACTTTTTTAAAAAAATTATAAGTCCCTTATAAATGATACATAACTAAAAGTATTGATTATGTTCAATATAATACGCATCGCGCGACAGACACCCGTGACATCGAGGGCTGAAGTGAAACTCCAGTGACCCGTGGAAGTCAGGTCAACTAACGAGTGTACATTCTCTTTTGGGTCGAGCCGTTAGGCTCTTAGGACCCGGTTAAATTTATCGCAAGCGATCCTCATCAAGCGGGAATCGCCATAGAGGTAATCCTCTGCAGGTAACGCAACTTCACCCTCCAAAACCCCGTCCAACTCGGGGCAACACTCGAGTAAGTCTTTTAGCCACGACCCCCAGCTGGGTCTAGGGCTTTTCGGGTTGGGGCTGGGCTGCGCCTGCCTTCGCCAGTGCGTCAACCCTGTCTGATTGGGTCGTACCACAGTGTCCGGCGGTGTACTGTAGGACTACTCTGCCGCCACGTGCCAGGACTTTACCTACTATCTCCAAAATGACACCTACCGTCTTGGCCTCCAGAGAGGATCGATCTAAGGTCTCGAGCGAAAACCGAGAATCGGTGAAAATCACGACGGTCAGGTCAACTAAAGCAGACGGCTACACATGCTACATAGAGATAAACTAAAATTCATTTTTTAAATTACAGGAAATTCTATGGATCTCAAATTTTGATACCTTACCTTGTTAGGTTTCGCAAGTCTATATGAAAAATTTCAGCTTGATAGGATCACGGGAAGTGGGTCCTTTTTAACTATTGTTTTTTCCGTGGGACCACGACACACAGAGTGATAGAGAGTGACAAAAAAGGGGGGGGGGAGAGACAAGACGGTGAAGTTAATACAAGGAAATTTAAAAGAGAACGTTATACAATATGAAATTGGTGTGCCTCTATTAAATGGGGAAATGGATTGAAATTGTTTACAAAACAAAGATAGGGACATTAGGGCATGTTGAAAATTGCTTTTGATCTGGATAATAGGAAATGATAAAACAAATGTGTTCAGTTCTTTTTATTTATGTATTTTAGTATTAAGCAGTGTTTATATTATATTATACAGCCACTATAATATAAATTTTAAAATAATAATAATAATAATAAAATGATAATTTATATAGCGCTGTATCCCAGCAGGGAGCCGGGCTCACAGCGCTTTACATAATATGCCTTTTTCCATGGGAACGGATTAATAATCTTTCCTCTATTTCTTACATAAAATATTCATTCGTATACACCAGTTCTGGTACACGTCCAAGGGTCTGGAATTGATTAAGGACGTGTACGTTTGCTTTTTGTTAAAGCGTATTTTAAAATCCTTTTTATTAACTCGTGGCCTCTGCTTAATTGTTTGCTAGCAAAAAGAAAAAAACAACAAATAAAACTTTGGATAAATTTTTAACCCACTTCCCCGAGCTGAAATTTTGCAGACAAACTCGTGCTGATGATAAAATTGATATATCAAAATTTCAGATCGATCGAATATACTGTAATAAATAAATGCATTTTTATATTATCTCTTTGAATCTCTATGTAGGATGTTAATTTTTGTGCTAGAGTGTCGCGCTGCGTATTATATTGACGATACTTTTTTTAAAACATATATTCCCAATCTGTAAATGTAAATGATAGGAATTGCTAGTCTGTTTCGCGTTGCGCACTATGTTAAACAAGATTTTTTAACATTTTTTCCGTGATCAAATCGAGCTGAAATTTAGCAGGCAGACTGTAGCAGGTTTTATTTTACTATAAATAAAGAATGTTTGAGAAATAACAAAAATTTTGGATTTTTGGATTGTCCTGCGATGCGCACTATAATGAACATTGTTTTAGTTATGTCTCGCATATAAATGATTTATAGTAAAAAAAAAAAAAAAAAAAAAAAAAAAAAAGAAAAAAAGAAAAAGAGGGGGTTTCTTTTCACGTTTTTAAAAAAAAAAAATTATATTAAAATGTATATCCCTGGAACTGCGTTGAAATTGAGCGCAGAGACGGTGATTCGATTATGACTTTTACAAATCATGATTTCGGCTAAAAATTAAAATCTTGACCAATTTCGGAAATAAAAACATTTTCTTTGAATAGTGGGAAAGCTGTTGGAGGAGAACATACAAGTTTGCCATTTTTTCCTCTGGGACCGATGTAGACCCTTTAGTATTAGACTTGCGCGATATCAATTTGTAATTAATTTGATGAAAAAAGCGATGATTTCGTCTCATTCATTAAAATATTTAAATAAACTTAAACTCAACAACTTTGAATACGCGAAGCACGTTTCAAAATCTATAATCTATGAACATTCATTGTTAAAATTTCCAATTAGTTTATAAAAATATAAATCAAAATTTGAAAATTGCGATTTAAAAATTAATAATTTTAAATGATTGTTTTTACTGCTCATTAAAATGCTGCTGTGGTAGCAAAGACGTTATAAAATCACATGGAAATATAATTGACGTGATTCATCTAAGGACAACTTTGTCACGTGATAATGTCATCTACGTCTGGCAACGCCCAGCAAAGACGCATTAAATGACAACTACCGAAAACAATTCAAGTTATGAAATTCTCTTCGTTTATATTTTAGCTGAAAACTTCTAGATCTAAGTAACAATATTTGATATCTGGATTTTATTTTTTTTTAAACAGCAAACAGGACATGTCCTCACGAATGTTAAATCTATTCAGTATATATCAGTGACAATATTTTATATAGTTAAAAATAAAGGACATTTATTCTATTTCACTCTACAATACGTTGGTCCACGTTGTGTTTAAATTAACAAACTTCTGAGCAAAGTTGCACAGGAAACTTTGTGTGCTAAATTGTATTTTCCACAAACTCAGATATCATTTCATTGAAATCAAAATTATCTGCGCGGTTATTCTAAACTATGTGCAGGCCGCGCAACTTATAGAAAGCATCGGGCATGAGCACAACCCAATAATATCCATTATAACCCATTTCAATAATTTATTTTTGAGTTGTACAAAAATACTAATTTAAATGTTGTCCTCGCAAGACTTAAAGTTTAAAGGCTGGGGACTTTATACTTTCTTTCTCATATGTCATGTTTTCTAAATAGTGTGTACTACTGACATTTTCTACGTCACATCGCATTGCGCGTGTCATATATCTAGTATTTTTTTTATCACTATGTGTATAATTTTTCGATGGTGTCGTCTCCCTTTACTATTCCACTGCCCAAATTGAGGTATATCTAAATAATGTCACAAGAGACCGAAACCTATTTTCTTTACAAAAACATTAATGAATGAATTAAAATAATTAGACATAATGTATTGTTAAATCCAGAGACCCATGATTATTATCAAAATGCAAACACGTTTTTATAAAATGAAGCCGTCATAGAGTTTAGACACTTACCTTACTCTGAAGTTTATCCTAACATAGTCTGGCCAGCCGTACAACAATAAATCAGTCTATTAATTTCTCCCTTAAATTGCAATGTGATATTTTTTGTAAATCTTTGACACAGCTGTTTCAGCTGAGCCGGAACAAAAAAACCTTAATACACTCGGATCTTTTTTTTCGATTCCGTTTCACCGCGCCCTCACGTGCTCAACAGATATTTGAGTTGTCGGGTCAGCGCAAGGATCTTTCAGTGCTCGTCACTCCATCTATATATATGATGGTGTATAGTTCTAGTGGAAGATATGAATCTGTGTGACAGAGTGTTGATTTCAGATGGACGTTAAGAGTGGTTGACCTGAAACTGTCAAAGAAAAAATAAATGAAAGATGAGCATTAAAAACTAAATGTTGATTTACGTGTTGTTGTTGTTTTTTTCAGCAGAGAAGAGCGTGGACAATTGGAGAGCAACCGCTCTAGGAAGCGACTCAATTCAACGTAGAACTGAATCAATTGTAAAACTCAACTCAATGGAGTACTTTATTACAATGTAGAACTGAATTCAATGTAGCGCTCAACTCAATGGAATCCATGTACTTTAATACAACGTAGAACTGAATTCAATGTAGGACTCAACTCAATGGAGTACATGTACTTTGATACAACGTAGAACTGAATTCAGTGTAGGACTCAACTCAATGGAATACATGTACTTTAAAACAATGTAGAACTGAATTCAATGTAGAACTCAATGTAGAATTCAACTTAATGGAGTAATTTAATACAACGTAGAGTAGAATTCAAAGTAGAATTCAATAAGTAATCAATCAATGCAGTGTTGAGCATAATTCAAGGTAGAAATTATGACAAATAAAATGTCTTCTAATTGTATAAATTGTTTTGTGCAATCTTTTTCTGATATTAATCGTTCTTTTTGAGTATTTGGATTAATCTTGGGAAGTGCGCATTTAAAAACGTTCATTTCATATTTTCTTTTTCTAAATGATTATTTTTATATTATACAAACAGATTTGTTGAAACAAACAACTTACAATATTCCGAATATAGTACCTGTTACATCTGCAATGCAATTATTTGTACCTTACTATGGTGACTATAGCAATATTAATGTGGCTCAATAAAAACAAAGACTAAATAAAATAAGTAAAGAGAAATACACGATACTGTGACTCTAAATAAGTAAAAGGCTTTAGATAACTTAAGTAATAACATGTATTATTGACTAAATAAATACACGATCACTCGCAATAACGATAACTCTTGCAATAAAAGAGCTCTTAACAGCTAAAGTCAATAGATATTGTCAATGACAGTATAATGGAACTCGTCTGTCTGTGTAATTGTTTTTTTAGTCCCATAACCACTTTTTTCGAGGTCGTAGGGGATTCTAATGTTTCCATTAGAAAATTCTCGGGCTTGATAGACACTGGCGGCGCCAATCCCTCTCATGGTCAGTGGAGGACTTTCTTAGCCTTAGTCATTTCTCAACAATTTTGTAGGGGCTTTTCGTGGGCTCAATGCCACGCCCCTCAGCTTGTGAGGCGGTGAAATCCAAAGAGTCAATGAAAGTAAAGCTGAGAGAGAGAGCAGAGCGAGCCTATATAGGAAAGGAGAAAGTGGTTGGGGCAAATCGCCTAGGTGGTCAAAGCAAACACAACATTCATCCCATGTGGGGCCAGGGTACCGTAATCTAGTAATCTATTCTCAAGACTGACCCACCCGGGTGTGTTTGTGCACGAGACAATGGCTGTGGCTGCCAGGTCCTTGACGCCCATATGGTCGCGTCCATTAAAGTGTCGGGAGACGTGACACTGTTTGTCTTATGTAATCGCCCGAATGTGTTCAGTCATGCGGCACGAAAATGACGTCATTGACTTTCATTGACTCTTTGGAATTCACCGCAGCTAAGTTTTTTAATATTCGTTTTATTTGTGTATTGTACGTCCGTTGAAAAAGGCTCTTTGCCAAAACGTGCGTTGTTTTGTTACGACCTGTCAGGCTAACTCTTACCTTGTTTACGTCTTTTCCATTTACTTTTTATAAGCCTAAT
Organism: Radix auricularia; assembly: GCA_002072015.1. NCBI lineage: Eukaryota > Metazoa > Mollusca > Gastropoda > Lymnaeidae > Radix > Radix auricularia. The sequence continues at coordinate 355,248 of MUZC01000008.1, forward strand.
TACAGTCTCACCCTTCATTTTGTTTCTAGAGTCATCAGATTTGTGGATGTGAATTTTCAAACTAAAAAAGTAACCATAAAAGAAATATTTTAAAGTTGTGTTCAGATACATTCCAAAGACGCAGCAAGCCTTGAAAGAGTTATCATAGAGAAACTGAAATCTGATAACACACCTCTAGCCCATTGTCACAATATTATGACAATGTTGCTGTAGTGATTGGGCATATATTGGCCTTCAACAGCGAGTATGTGCCAGAAATCACAGAGCATTGTTCGTTAACGGTGACGACCTCAGCTTTAACCTAATAGGAATTCACTCCTCTAAACAAGAGCAAGTTGTTATCATGTTGTTGTTTTTTGTTTGTTGATCAGTTGTAAGTATATATTTGTTTTTCTCTCGGTACAACAACTCGTTGGGAAGAATTAAAAAGAGTTGTGCCAATTACAGTGAAGAGGAAGTCTGAAACACGCCAGAGTGTCGATCACAAGCTGTTAAAGTTATTCATGAAGGACTACATGAACTAGTAGGGCTACAGGAAAGATTATCAGAAGATGCAACTATGACGCCAGGCACCAGAAGTGATGCAGAAACTTTGCTGGCAAGTATATTCACTTGAGAATTCAACGTGATTGACGAGTATGCGATATGCAAATCAAAGAGGATCAATTTATTAAAGACTATGTCCATACCAGTCATGTATAACTTTTAGAGTACAGTGTATATATTTTTTACGCTATTTCACTGGGGACAAATAGCGTTTCTATATTTGAAATTTTCGGCTTGTCTTTTCAAGCTTTGAACAGCAACTCCTTCTAATAGAGGGTTCGGGTCTTGTCTTCTTGTCTTATCTTTAAAGACGCTCCTTCTATTATTGGGTCCACAGACCATGCCGGTCTGTTGGCAAGTGTGATTCAGCGTTCACAGACCATGCCGGTCTGTTGGCAAGTGTGATTCAGCGTTCACAGGCCATGCCGGTCTGTTGGCAAGTGTGATTCAGCGTTCACAGGCCATGCCGGTCTGTTGGCAAGTGTGATTCAGCGTTCACAGGTTCCACGCATTACCCAGCCGCCTTGCTGTCCCTAAAAAATGTTAGGGATCCATTCGGAGCTGGGTGGACTCAGGAACGTCCTAGGCTCCGGGAACAAATCCTTTCCTTCACAGGGATCTGAACCCGTGACCATCGGTACGCCAGGCGTTGAAGAGGTGCCTCGTATGTATACGGGTTTAAAAAAATTACCTAAAAGGTTTACTGGATTTCTTGGAAAATAAAAAAGAAAAATATCAGTATTTTGTTGATTACTCGCCAACCATAACATAACATCTATCTGGTTGAAACAAACGCCAGACAATAGCTTATAATATTTAGCATAATATTGGAGAAAGAATTTTTGCAAAATCTCTTTCTGTTTGACTGCCGTAATTTTAGCAGCAATTTGTAGATAACAAATTTTATTTTTTATAGTTTTAGAAGTATTGATTTGCAATGACTTTTAATGTAATCTAGAATGATAGTTAATGGGGTTTTCCCGCTATGTGAATGCTAATGTTAGACTGTCGCGCGGTGTGCATTATATTGACACATTCTTGGAGTGACTCTTGAATGATTTCCCTTAAATTTAAAAAAAAATCGGAAATTATTTGTTGAAAATATTGTTTAAATACTCATTCGAGTTTTTATTACTTGTTTATCAAATAAATTGTTTAAACTGATATAGATCTAGATTTAGATAATTATTAGCCTCTAATTTATTTCATTACAATAAAAAATGCTTTAAAAATGAAACACATTAACCATAAAGTTTCAATTTTCTTTTTTTGGAAAACGGGAAAGGGGGGGGG
>MUZC01000008.1:382677-393721 GCA_002072015.1 Radix auricularia
TCCCCCCCCCCAATACTAATAGGATAATAGGCAGCGAGTTTCAGAATTATTCAAGTTACAACTGGTGGACTGGTTTTTTTTAAGATTAATATTTATTTTATTTTTTATAAAAGGCTAAAATCTAAAATGCAGTAATTATTAGTAAAATACCACTTAAAAGACGTATATATACATACTATAACACACGTAAATATATCAACATTATAATTAATTGAGTAGTTATTACTTGGGCTAGAACTAAAGACTAATGACAATGAAATCAATTTAACGATTTGAAAATTATTATAGTTACAATGTCCATTGCAAATCATTTAGTAGAGGTGACAAGACTAAGCATTATTTATTTGATTTTTTTAAATAAAAAAGCTATGATAGCTACATAAAAAATATAATACTAAGTTAGAACGAGACAAAAGTACTGATTATTTCTATTTCTATAAATAAAAAGCTCCGTATAACTCCAGGTGTTATTGGGAGATTTCTCCATATAACGCCAGGCATTATTCAGAGAAATCTCCGTATAACTTAGTACAACGCCTACCTTAAAAAAAAAACAAGTAAAAAAAAACAAAACAAAAAAAAAACCCAATGTATACTAATTTCATAGTGTTAATCGTTTTGTTTAGCATGCTGACTTAGTGATTTGGCACTTAGTGAGCCATATCAATATAAATATAATTAGAAGTATATAAATTGTAAAGAACAAATACATGCAGCAACGTTTCATTCATTCATAAAAATTAGAAACTTATAACACTGGAGCAACACAATTAATTGTGCATTTTTTCTGTGTTTGTTAAGTTTATTAATTTAGGTTAAAATTCAGTCAACAGTCTTTTTTATGTATAGTTTCTCCAATTGTTTCTGTTCATATTTGAATATTTTTTCCATTATTTTTTTATCATTTACTCATTTAGAATAACAGTCAAGGCAAAACATATTTAGCAGGCAATCAAAATAAAAAAAGATTTTTCTCCTGTGTGTTTTTTTAGTACAGCAAGTTGCTAGATGATGTAATACTTTCCACAGACATCCGAACTGAAACATTTGTCTCCTGAATGTGTCCTTTGGTTTAAAGTTAGACTGTATGGTGATGTACAATTTTTACCAATCAACACATTTAAAAGGTGTTTCCTTTTTACTTGTACTTGTATGCTTTGTTTTGTGATCACATAGGATACAAGATCTGGTCAAACATTTCCAATAGACTTAAAAGTTAAAAGCTCTTTCCCCTGTATGTGTTTATTATATATTTATATTATATTATATTTATATTATATTCTTTTACTGTTAGGTTACCACATTATAAAGGTTTATCCGCTGTATGAGTTCTTTTGTGATTTGTTCTGTTACTAGATGTGGTAAAAAATTTACCACATACATCACATTGGAAAGGTTTTTCTCCTGTATGTGTTCTTTTATGTATACATAGGTGACTATATTGTGTGAAACAACTTTTACAGACATCACATTTAAAAGGTTTTTCTCCTGTATGTGTTCTTTTGTGATCTGTTAGGTTACCTGATAAGGTAAAACATTTCCCACAGACATCACATTTGAAAGGCTTTTCTCCTGTATGTGTTCTTTTGTGTTCATTTAGGTGCCGAGAAGTGGTTAAACATTTCCCACAGACATCACATTTGAAAGGTTTTCCTCCTGTATGTGTGCGTTTGTGTTTTGTTCTGTTACTAGATGTGGTAAAACTTTTTCCACAGACATCACACTGGAAAGGTTTTTCTCCTGTATGTGTCCTTTTGTGTTCATTTAGGTGATGAGATGTGGTTAAACATTTCCCACACACATCACATTTGAAAAGTTTTTCTCCTGTATGTGTTCTTTTGTGATCTGTTAGGTTTCCAGATGAGGTAAAACATTTCCCACAGACATCACATATGAAAGGTTTTTCTCCTGTATGTGTTCTTTTGTGTTGTGTTATGTTACCAGAAGTGGTAAAACATTTACCACATACATCACATTTGAAAGGTCTTTCTCCTGTATGTGTTCTTTTGTGTAAATTTAGGTGATCAGATGATGTAAAACATTTTCCACAGACATAACATTTGAAAATTTTTTCTCCTGTATGTGTTCTTTTGTGTTTTGTTAGGTTACTAGATATGGAAAAACATTTCCCACAGAATTCACATTTGAAAGGTTTTTCTCCCGTATGCGTTTTTTTGTGTTCATTTAGGTAATAAATTCTGGAAAAAACTTTCCCACAGACATCACATTTGAAAGGTTTGTCTTCTTTATGTGTTCTTTTGAGTTCATTTAGGTGACCAGATGTGGTAAAAAATTTCTTACCGAAATCAAATCTCGAACAGTTTTCTACTGTATGTGTTCTTTTGTGTTTAGTTAGATTGCTAGATAATGAAAAACATTTCCCACAGGCATGACATTTGAAAGGTTTTTCTCCTGTATGTGTTCTTTTGTGATCTGTTAGGTTACCTGATGTGGTAAAACATTTCCCACAGAAATCACATTTGAAAGGTTTTTCTGCGGTATGTATTTTTTTGTGGTCCATTAGGTCAGCAGATGTGGTGAAATATTTTCTGCAGACATTGCATTTTAAAGTTCTTTCTCCTGTGTGAGTGTACAGTAAACATTTAGGATCCGAGATCTGGTCAAACATTTCCAACAGGCATCACATTTAAAAGTTTGTTCACCTAAAATTCATTTTTTAAAACTTGCCTAGGTACTAGATCACAAAATAATTTGCCAATGACATTAATAATGAAATGTTAATCACCTGCATGTTTTTTTTTGTGATCTAATAATTATTGCCTACATGGATGGTTAAACCACTGAGAATACATCTGAAAGCTCTTTCTCTTGGATATGTCTCTGCTTTTTTTAATTGGTTGTCAGATATTTTCTTCCATGATTTGAGTTTTATCTTTTGCTGGACTCAAGGAGAAAATTTTCCAGTACAATTTGGACTTATTGTGGTTTAATTTGGCAATAATTTCAATGATATTTTTTCTGATGTCAAACACAATGTACATTTTATGTAGTAATGTACAAAATTTGCACTTGAAAAAATCTGAAACACAAAAATAAAGATATTAAATAATCTTATTATTTTATTTGCAACTGATTTTTAAAAAATTATAGCTATGTATTATTCAATAAATAGTAATAAACCCTTAATTTAATAAAATTATTTTAAATGACACATTTATAAAAGGCTTGCATTATTCACACAGCTGTGGGAATATTGTCTAACGTTATTCACACAGCTGTGGGAATATTGCCTAGCATTATTCCAACTGACAAAAAAATGTTAAGTTAACAGTTATACTGACGTTAACTTAGAACAGTGTTTCTCAAACTTTTTTGGTTAACAACACACTAAGAATATTCAAAAATTTTCGCAACACAAAAATAATTTTAACTTATTTTATTAAAAAGGTAACATTTTTTACATATTACTGTGATGTATATCTTAGAAGATTATTGCAACATGCATATATCTAAGGTTTGTGTTTAGTCCTGTATTCTTACTAGAGTTTTAAACGATGTTAAAGTGTTGGTTTTCCTGGTTTTCTTCAGACAACCCATTCCACGCCCGAATACTGGACGGGAAGAAAGAAAACTTGTATGTGTTTGTTCTTGCATACAGGATAAGAAAGGTGTTTTTATCCTTATGTCTATCTGAGGGTTGTATTAAGTTATCTTTGTGTTGTATATCTAAATTGGAGTTAATTGCTTTATGTATAATTACTAATTTACTCTTGGTTATTCTGTTATCTGTCACATGATATTATTTGATATGTGATTGGTAGAGAGAGATCATGTGATGAATGTCAGACCAGAAGGCTAAACAAGCAAGGGCAGGGTCAGGGGAGATGTGAGTGTGCATGAGGAAAGACGGGCAAGATGCTAAATTTGTTCCACTGATGGATATTATTATGCAAAAAGTGTACATAAGTTTGAGGATCGGGTGTTAATAAATGCCTACAAGTGAGAAAGCGGCCTAAAGACGAGTGACACTATCCTCTAGTGTTTTAAGGTTTAATGATTTAACTAATGGTGTTACTCTTGTGAGTTTTGAATTTTCTCCAGTAATGAATCTGGCAGCTCTTTTCTTGAATTTGTTCTAGTTTATCAAAATTTTCTTTGGTTGATGGGACCCATACAGAAGATGCATTTTCTTGTATAGGTCTCACCAGGATGAGGTAGCATTTTAGTTTTATATCTTTATTACATTTGGAAAAGTTTCTTTTTATAAAACCTAAGGTTTTTTTAAAATAAATTTTTAAATAACTTCATTGACATGGGATTCCATGAAAGTTTCTCAATTATTATGACTCCTAAGTTTTTTGCATCATTAGTTTTGGGTTAGTTCGTTTGCATGAATGAAATATTTTGAATTTATTTGTATATTACTGTGATATTTCAGTTTGATGGACTTTTTCTTTTGGGGTAGAAAATTGTCCATGGCTAAATTGAAAAGGTTATTTCTGAAAAAAAAAAACAAAAGAATGCAAATATTATTAACTTACTTCTTAAGTCTAAACGAGACCCAAATATTTCTTTTATAATTTTAATAGTGTAGATTTGTGGCAGGTACTCGGGGAGGGTGAAACGTGGGGTGAATTAACCTGATAGAGTTACTGTTAGACGTTAACATAGGACTTTATGTTTTATTCTAATTTCAATTGATATTTTCACAGGAAGTTTATGAACTAACGATTCGTATTCATTTCAGTAATTTTCATCATCAAAATATACTTAAGGCAACAGTTCACATGAACTTGGATGCAGTAATTAATTTAATTATTATTTTATCACATAAAGTAAACTAATTAAGCCGGCATATTAGGCGAGTTAAGATAAAATTATGTTAACTTGCTTAAAATGCCCTTCTTAGCCTACTTCAAAATAATATTTTAAAGTTCATTCTCTAACTGAATGAAAAATATCAAGCCAACTACACCACAAGAAAGAGTGAAAAAAGAAAATGGCGTACCTAGACGCCAACCGAATCTAACGTCCTGCCCCACACAAGCTTACCGATTGTGTTGTTGATTTATTTAATAAACATTTTGTTTTCCTTTATTTTAAAATGTCATTATAACCTCAGAGCTCAGAACACAAACAATTTTAAATATTTTTACTAAATCTCACAACACACCTGGAAATCTCTCACAAAAACTAATGTGTCACGACACACAGTTTGAGAAACACTGAATTAGAAGCATACTAATCTAGTCAGTAGACTATAGGTTGTTTGGCTAATAGTATTAATAGCAAATGACTATTCGTCAATTTTAAATACGCATATACTTATTAATATAGCCTATACTATACATGAACATCATGGTTCATTTTGATTATCAAAATAATTTCCCAGAAGAATGGGGGAATTTGAAGTATTACTAATGGTAATAGTTTTAATAATAAATTGTTTTTAACCCTCTATTTGTGTTAATCTTTTGAGAAAACAGCAGACAATTCATCGGAATGTTGCTAGCGCTAAAACTAGTCGTAACACTTGCTAGGACTAGTCTTAGTACTCTTAGCAGTAAACACTTCAAAAAAACTAAAACATAAAATAACCATTCTTAGCCTAAAAAAATGAAGTCAGTATAACAATAATATTATAAATGGATTTTACGCAAATTTTAAAATTTCATAACCAGTTGATCGTAATACGGGATATCCTTACGGGAATGAGGTGGAAGTTTATTGAAAACCCTTATGCGACTTTAAAAATTAATTTATACCTTTTTGATGGGAATTTTTTTTTAACATCATGTATCCATTTACCATCATATTATAAAAATTCTGAAAATTTCTATTAAAATAAATTTAAAACAATATGGTCCAATTTTGGCTTTGATATATCTTACTTGGTTAATTTGTTGCGTTTTTTTGTAAGTCAAGTTCATCAAATTTTTTAAATTTTGTGACCATACACTTACACTGTTCTAAAAATTCTAGTTTATAACTTTAAATTATATACTTTAACTTTATCATCTGCCTGTAAATTTGTTTATAAAGAGTTTAAATTGTCTTTGAGATTATGGTAAATTTATATTTTTAGCTGATTGGGTTAATTTTTTATGATTTTTTAAAAATGAAGTAAAATTGACTTTTTGTCTCCCTTTTTATTTTTTGTCATATTGTAATTCATCTCATTTTGGAATGAATTGAATGCTAATTTATAACACTGTGACAGACCTGAAACAAAATTGAGGGCTAATTATTGTTGTACGGATCCAAGAATGGATGAATGGAATGGTTTCCTGTGCATTAGTGTTGTTTTCGTCGACGAAAACTAAAACTAAAACCTTCGTCAACGAAAATGTTGACCTTTTCGTCAACGAGAACTAAAACTAAAACTAGCAGCAAGACTAAAACTAGACGAAAACTAAATCTGGTAGACAAAAGACTGAATAAAAACTGAAACTAAAACTCCCCAACGAAATAAAAACTAAAATCCCCATTTATCGTTCTTTTCCAGTACTGCGGTCTATTCTAAGAAATTATTATGACCTAATTTCTTTGATGATCGCGCATGCGCATCAACTGGGCGATAATATAAGTCACCAAAATAATACAATTAATTAACGTTGAAAGTTGACAATAACAACAGCAGGAACTGGTGTTGGTGGAGTTAGTGGACGCCTAAAATCGAGTGATGTTTGGGATTATTTCACGTACCGTATAGATTTAAACAAAAGTTAATGTCTGGTGACTAACGACGGTAAGAAATGCGAAAGATTGCTCATGGGAAGGAATCCCACAAATCTAGAACGGGATTTAAAAGCTTGCCACAAGAAAGAAAATGATGCCATGGAAGAGAAAGAGAAGACTAAAGTAGCGGCAGCACCCAGTAAATCAACCAAGTTGCCAGCTTCCAACTCTTCTGCCTCAAGGAAAATTACCGACATGTTTGATAATAAACTTAATAAACACAAATATTCTGCACAAGTCTGCTGAAAATATTTCTAGAATGCAAGCTCTAACACGATTCATAGCGAAAACTGTTGTTTCCACGTCGTTGGTAAGTAATAATGTATTATTTATTTCTTAGTAGTTACTACTTCTTAGAACCTATAAACAAACAAAAAAACCAAAAAAAAAGAAAGAAAAAAAAAAGACACATTTGACATATCATACATGTAGTATCATAACCTTACGAACATTAAATTGTAAAACAAAACTTTTTCATTTTAACTTTATGTGTATTAATATGGGTATCACTAATTTTATTATGGGACAGGACAGGGCTTGAGAAAAATAATTGTTAGAGTACTTAAAACAGTTAAAATTTGTACACATGGCAGCTAAAGTAGCACAACTGTTAAATGTTATTCATTTCATTGAATCAATATAAGAATAAATAAAAATGGCTGTACATTGCTACATGATAATTAATATGCAATTATAAAATGTAAATTGTAAAATAATTACAATAATGAAAAATGCAATTTACATGTACAGGTTGAGCATGAGGCATTCAGAGTTCTGAAAGGCAATGGATCCCAAGTTTCAAGTACCAGGCCGTACTGCTATACAAACGGCTTTAAAATCGGCATGTGAAGAACTCAAAAAGAAAGTTAAAGAGAATATACAACATGCCCGGCGTCTTACCCTTTGCTTGGATATATAGTCTTAAAGGGGGCCTGGCGGCAGCGTTCCTTGGTGTTTCGGCTTGTTTGTACAATCCAATTATACAGCAAGGTGAACATTTAACACTGAAAGTGTTTACTGTTAGTCATCCTCATACAAGTGATATGATTGCTGCTAAAGTTAGCGATTGCTTCGAAAAATGGGGTATAAAAACTAGCCAAGTCATGCTAGTTATTACGGACAATGGCGCTAACATGATAAAAACTTTTAAAACCATGTTTGTTGATAGATGCGAAACTGGCACTGGCACTGATTCTGATGAGGAAGATGATGATGAGGTTGACAATATTAATGAAGATAAAGACTATGAGGATGCAAGGGCAGAAACGACTGTTGATGGTCACTATTTGAAATTGAAACGCAAATGTGCTTCAATCCATGTAGCTAGTTGTTAATGAGATGTCAAAGTGTACTGCCATAAAACCAATACTTGATTCAGCAAGGCGTATGGTTGAAAAGTTTAGAAAATCATCTGTTGCAACCCAAAAGCTAGTGTTGAAGAGCAAGAAAACTCTTATTGCAGATTATCCCACAAGGTGGTCAAGCACATTCCGTCTACTGCAGCGACTAATTGAACTAAGGGTTAGTGTGAATGCAGTAGCGAAAGAAATGGAAAGGGACACTCTTCTTTCAAGTGAATGACAAAAAATAGATCAGTTACTGAAGCTTCTGCAACCATTTGCAGAACATACACGTTTACTCGAAGGCGATAAAGTTGTTATGTCATCAGTAATTCAAGCACTTATGGACATAGAATATCATCTTCTTGAGGCACAGTCTGATCAAGCTCTGGACGCATCACTAAAAGAGCTAGCAGTCACCCTTTTGGATGGCTTGAGGCGACGATTTGAGTTTGCGTTGGAACCAGAGTCTGATATTTTTTAACCTTTACCTTTTGCAGCTTGCCTGCTTGATCCTACAACTGTGCCAGCACTGTTCATTTCAGGAAAAGAGCATTCTAAATGCAGCAAAACAGTTTGTGTTGCGAGAAGACACTGCTTCAGCAGCAGCAGCCGCAGTAAGTGCACAGCTTGGTCAAGTGCTTTCAGCTGCTGGTCAGCCTATTCCTAACCGAAATATCACTGCAACTGCGTCTCCTGATAGCGTTGGTTCGACAGCCCTGACTACATCTGGACCTCCTCTCAAGCGCTTCAAGTTCCTGACGCAACACATTGCGAACACTACACCCATCACTAATATTATATCTGCAGTTCGGGGGCCTGAAGACGAACTGGAAAATTATTTGTTGCACTATCAAGAAACTGCCACAGCAGTCAGTGAGGATGGCAATGGTTTAAGCTACTGGCAATCACAGAACGTTAAAAAAAACATTTCCGTTGCTTGCACCATTGGCTTTAGATATATTGAATGCACCAGCTTCGGAGGCTTCTGTAGAGATAATTTTTTCTCTTTGTGGTGATTTGACTACTGGGAAAAGAAACAGCACTAATCAGAGTCTAGAAAAACGGGTCTTTCTCAAGCTGAACAGTCATTTGTTTTAATGTTTAGTCTTCAACCTTCAAGTGAACTGTTGTTACTTAGTTTAGTTAGTTCAGAGTTCTAGGTCTTAGAATGAATGTTACTAACGTTTTTGGTTTCTTCTTATTATTATTACGTTTTTTGTTGTTGTTGTTGTTGTTTTTGTACATGCACTGCAAGTCTGCTAGTCTACAACATAGTCAAAAATTGAGTCATGGCATTGGCATATAACACAATGTGATAGTGTGATTTATAATGTGACATTTGAGTGAATGGACTCAGTCTCAGTACACTGAGCTGTCATCTCTGTGACTACTATTAGAAAACTATTGTTTCAAAAATTGGTCATGAACAATAATGTTATTAGTTATTGGTGTTTACAAGACTAAAACTAAAAGTGAAACTAAAATGAATAAGACGAAAACTAAAACTCAGGTGTTTTAGTTACGAAAACTAAAACGAAAACTAAAATTGGGCCAAAAACTAAAACAAAACTAAATTTATTACAGACAAAACGAAATAAAAACTAAAACTAAAATAGGACCTGGGACTAAAACAACACTACTGTGCACGTCGTAACGCTAGCAACATCCGACCGGGTCGTCTGCTGCTACGACAATTGTAGCGCTAGCCACATCCCAGCCATTAAAAAATATCACTTACTGTTACCAGTGGTAGAATAATAATTTTTGTTGTTCTGTTCTAGTGAAATAAGCACTATAGAGGGGAATATTCAATTTTCATTTCAATCTTCAAATTAATCTTATCTTAATTTCCAACTTGTGAGACGTTGCTTTGCTGATGCTTGCAAATTGCAAATAAAGAAATCTTCTTTGTCTAAGGTTTAATTTTCTTAAATTAAATCAAATAGACAAGCTATTACAGTTATTTTTAGCAATAAAATGTGAATTTGTTTATTTTAGGATTGTTATCGACTAAATTAAATTTTAATCGTGAACTTTTGAAAAATCACCGATTAATTAATCGATAACTTTGTTAAAGCTAAAAATAAAGATATATGCCGTCATGAAACTAAAAAATTCAGGGTAAGTAATAAAAACAGGCAATTAATTTTTTTAAATTATTTTTTAGAACATAGCAATAAAAGTAAGTTAAGTTAAATAAGGCATTACAGTTTAGGCACTAGATGACTAGAAAATTTTAATTAATTTTAAAAATATATAAAAGTAATACAGCTGTAGATCTATAGAAATTGTTTGATGATTACCAAAAACATAAAAATCATATTTTTATCCCAAGTGGTTCAAAAGTTATGATTTTTTTTTCTAAAACCTCATAATCACTTTTCCCATTATGTCACTTATGTTGTTTTCCTTCACGTTTTGTGCCCTATAAAGGGCATAAAGTCCGATTCACTGCATGGTTATACTTACTGCAGCAAGTGGAATGAGGAATCATGAATTGTAGACTAAGTACTTGAATCGATAAAACAGATTATACAGTCGGACACCCCCCGCCCACCCATAAAATTATTCGAATGGCTTTTCGTGTCTTTGGTTTTGTGTATCTTGAAGTATTCCTATCTCAATGTACCATTGCATTCAATATTTCCTAATATCATAATCATAACTGATGCAAGTCAGCATCAATAACAGTAGTATGAGTATTTAAACACTATATTTGACCCCTGCTCATTTTAATTTACATAAAGGATTTACCAAATATAGCATCTAATCGGGAACAAAATTTGAACTTCAACAACTCCGAAATCTGATCCGGAAAAGGGAAGTAAAAAAATAGTTTTAAAACTCAATGTTCATTTATTAGCGTCTAAACTTCCATCAATGTCCTGTTTAACATGTGATAACTTGATCAATACATTTTGGGGCCGTCCATTAAGTACGTCACGCAATTTTTTTGACCATTTTAACTCCCCGCTCCCCCTGTTGTAAAAGAAGTCGGACCC
>MUZC01000074.1:11314-41279 GCA_002072015.1 Radix auricularia
TAGATAAATCGCAATGTCACGTGACAACAGAAAAACATGACGTCATAGTGGATTGCTCGAACAAAAATTTGAATCACATAGAGCCAGAGTGGTTTCCCCTAAAAACAACTATTTTATATCTAGAAGGAAATCTCTTTGACTCAATCCCCGATGGAATATTTGAAAACTGCTCTCAACTTCAAACACTGAATCTGAACAACAATAAAATTAAAACGATCATGCCCAGAGCTTTCCTTGGACTACATAAATTGGAAAATCTTGATTTGGGAATGAATCAACTTGACATCTGTGATAAAAGATTTTCAGTTTCAGCTTTTGAAAAACTTGACAATCTTAATGTGTTGGATTTGTTACAAAATTTACCTTTTGATAAGGACCAGTACTGTTACGGTTTTATTGGTAACATTGTTAGTCTGACGTCACTCTCCATTGACACACAAGGTAAACACGTGTATTTTGGTGAAGAGTTTCAAAATTTGACCAAACTCGAAAAGTTGAGAATTACTGGTGATGCCGAAATTATAACAGACGACAGTTTCAAGTATTTGAGGAATTTACGATATTTAAATCTCCACAGGATGGAGTCTATGATAAATATAAGCTTTAATTTCCTCGTTCCTTTTGTGAAAATGGATCAATTATATATTTCACGCTGCTATATTGGCGTTGAATATACATTAAGTTTGTTACATCCGCTCGTTGGAAGGAACATCTCAACAATATATTTATCAAATGTTCACATGGATATGTCATGGCCCAGCAATGACAAATATTTTCTGGACAGCAGGCTGGACTCAAACTCCACGGCTACACTTCGTCAAATTTGTGTTTCAAATTTTACGTTTATTGAATCGCATTTATTATATTTGGAGTATGGCGCACTTACAAGTGAGACCTGGAACCAGTGTCTACAGAACATCGATTTGTCTAGAAACCCATGGCAGGGCAGCGTTAAGGCTTTTTTAATGTTTTCAAGACTGAAAAACTTGAGAAGTATTAAAGTGACGGATGTTTTAGTGAAACATTTTGATTTCAATCCCTTTGACGAGTTATCGTTGAAAATAAGTGAGTGGAGCTTCAGACAGAAAAGTAATGTTTGGAACATAAGAAATCGAACAAAAAATAATGGGGACACTCAGAAATTCTCATTAGAATCAACAACAATATTTATTTGGGTTTCAAGGACTCTTACTTTTATAGACATAAGCAGAATATTTAATGATTGCCATTTTAGCAACAACGTTGTTCTAAAAGGTGCTGAAAATATAAAGTACCTTGACATATCAGACAGCGGGTTTTGCAAATTCACTGGTCGTCTTGAAGGTCTTTCTGGTTTGAAACATTTTAGAGCGTCTGGAAATGACATGTCAAATACGTCTGCAAAATTTTTCGATGCATTTTTTGCAGTTGAAACACTCGAAATTGCAAAATGTACCTTGGACATCAATTTCATTTTAACAAAAGGAACAAGGCTTCTTTACAATTTGAAAAACTTAACACGACTTGATATGTCCTCAAATTCATTGAGTATGTTAGCCCAGGATATGTTTCAGACCAACAGAAATCTTAAAGCATTAAATCTATCTGCTAATCGGTTCTCCGAGATTCAGTTTAGTTTGACAAACACACCAAAACTCACAACCCTGGACATTCGATTTAACGCTTTTACATTTTTACAAGAAAAGATAACTGGTGATCTGGATTCCTTGGTACACAAGTGGGGGAAATTTGAGTTATTCTTAGATGGAAATATCCTGTCATGTGCATGTCAAAACATCAAGTTTCTTCAATGGCTTCGTTTGACGGCAGTCACTCTAGATCGAGATGGAAACTTTACTTGTATCAATGAACAAGGTGTCCTGACTTACACGGACGTTTACATCGACCTGGAAGGTTTCTGGCGACAATGTTGGGGTCAGTTTTTCTTCTACGTATCTCTTATTCTTTTTTCTGTCATGACAATTGGGTTTCTGTGTGCCTTTGTCATCAACAAATACAGAACTTACGTCATTGCTCAGTTGTTGGGAATTTTCTTTGGTTTTAGACAACATCTGCCTGGAGATTATAAGATAGGAGTATTTTTTGCTTACGAAGATCTGGATTATCAATTTGTCACAGGTGACCTTAAAAGATTTGTGGAACAAAGACTGGGAATGTCAACATACATTCGTCATCGTGACCTTGACCCCGGAGTTGTGTTAGGGGAGGCAATCGCCGAGGCCATAGCCTCGTGTTGGAGGACAGTGATTATAATCAACCAAGATTTCCAAGACAGCAGTGAATATTTCCAGTTTACTTGTAGGTCAGCTGTGTCCATGATAAACCTCGCAAACCCGTTTCGTGTTGTGGTGTTCGTCACTGAACAATACCGTCACAGGATTCCACGAGACATTTTGTCTGCTATACAGGAAGACAACATTGTGGTGGTTGAAAGATTGGAGATGGATGGAGCGATGCAGGAAATACTCAGAAATAGACTTACACGATAACAATGCAGCAAATACTCAGAAATAGACTTAAAAAACAGAGCATTAAAAACACAGAAATAGACTTACAAGATTTTTTGCAGTAAATACATAGAAAAGTCTATTAGAGACTACATCAACAAATACTCAGAAATTTTTACCCAGATACTGAAGTAGCAAATAATCAAAAATATATATTTTTTAAAATGAAAACTGTGGAAAATTAAAATGATTTTAGAAATTGCTCTACTCTTTATGCATATTAAATCTTACTAATACAGCAAAATCAATATTTATCTTAGAAAAATGACAAAAATTAAAAATAAACGCACTGTTATAATTATTTATGAATTTTTTTTTTTTAAGTCAAATGGGGTATCAAGGTATCGGCCAATTTCAAGTACCTAGTGGAGTGATGGCGAGCCTTTTTTGGGACGTGTGTCCATCAATCAAACGAAATCCACTTATTTTTACACTTTCTTTTTTATTTAATTCACACTGTTCTTATGTTGTATCCATCCATCCATTCGACAATTTTGTAACGTAAAATTAAACCACTTCTAGAGATCTCAAATTTTTACCACAGACAGATCTTAGATTACAACGCATTGCATAAAAAGTTTCAGATCGATCGAATGTACCATAATTAAACAATGCATATTAATTTTTTAGTTTGCTGCTATGTTTATTTCTATTTCTGACACAGCGCATCTCCACATAGTAATTTCAGTGGCGTCGCTAGGGGGTGCGGATGGGGCGGGTTGGCCCGGGTGACACCATCAGGGGGGTGACACCAGACCATAAAATTCTATATATTCCCGTTATTTGGCACTGAAAAACACCGAGGAGTTCTATGAATTAAATCATGAGGGGGTGACAAAATGAGCTACCACCCCGGGTGACACCAACCCTAGTTACGCCTCTGAGTAATTTTTAAGAAAAGTGCGGGAATGCCGGAATCAATGAAAACAAATGGGGACATGGGTCACTCGTGAAAATGTGTTGTAGAAAGGAGGTCATGTGACGAAAGTAAGGGATATACCAGAATGTATAGGAGAGATCAGAGTTGAGTGTAGGCCCGAGAGAGAATTATGATTTTGTTGAGTTTTCTCTGACATTTTTTACCTTGTAAAAGTGTACATACGTTGCTTTATTAAACTTATTTTGCGATTACTGAGGATTTTAATTCAGTTAGTTTAATTAAGATTTCTTTGTTAAATATTAAATAAGGCACACAAGAAAACGTGAAAATCAACCACGTTACAACATGTCCTCTCCAGACAACCGGTGCTAGATTGAAAATGTTAAGACTGTGTGCGTTCATGACCTGTGCGCACGGGGTCTTACTGTGGGTCTATCATGCAGACACCGACAATGTTTACACGACGTTATTACGAAACTAAATCTAAATTGACAGGATAATACCAGAAGAGCTACAGGAGTTTTATTATTCAAACATTCCCTTTTACCAATTATTCCCCTTATTACAGCAATATTTAAAAACGAAATTTTGAGACCTTAAAATAGAAAAAAAGTACTTATTTTTTTTAAAGAGTGCACTCTTATTTACATAAAGAAAGTGCATCGAAAAAAAGAAAATAGAAGTTTTCTAAGATTAGAGATACAATCCATGAACCTATCCACAGCACCTAAAAGCATTGAACGCTCATTACAATCTCTATCATGTGCAAGGCAGCGAAACATAGAATAAATACAAACTTGTATGAATATTAATAAACATTAAATTTTCACAACTTTGATCATGTACACACTGCTATTCTATTATTTAGAAATATTCATTTATATGCAAAAGAATAGATGAAAAGAGGAATGACTAATTGTATTGAAAGTGCAGCATGTATATTGGCACTAACTATTTGTATTGAAAGTACAAAATGTGTATGGGCACTAACTATTTGTATTGAGATTACAAAATGTGTATGGGCACTAACTATTTGTATTGAAAGTACAACATGTGTATGGGCACTAACTATTTGTATTGTAAGTACAAAATGTGTATGGGCACTAACTATTTGGTTTGAAAGTACAACATGTGTATGGGCACTAAATATTTGGTTTTAAAGTACAAAATGTGTATGGGCACTAACTATTTTTATTGTAAGTACAAAATGTGTATGGACACTAACTATTTTTATTTAAAGTACCGAAAGTTAGGCGTTGTTAAAAACCTTTGTTCTACAATGTTTTTCAATTAAATTATATAAGCTCATACTTTTTTTAAATGCACGTAGTGAATGAAAGATTGAAATGATAATGCTGGGAAAATGGATTGTAATTGTGAGACAGAATGTAATGAAAGTAGACCCAAAATCCTTTTACATATTTAAGACGAGAGAACATCATGGGCAAAACCCAATAAACAAACAAACTAGGTCAAGAACTATTGACTAGGACGGAAAATCACCACCCCTGACTCCAGAATGAAATATTAAAAAAACTACAGACTTAAGAGGAAAGGGTTCTGCATGGATAGGAACACAAAACCCACGCCTAACAAAAAATTCCCCGAGCGACACAGATCATGGAGCAGAAATTATAAGCGACAGTTTAAAAAAACAACAACCGAGAACCAGTTTCGTTGAAATCACCCCCCCTCCCCGCCACGGTCCAGCTGCTACCAATAGACCACAGTGCCATAAAGCTTGAGGTATCCTACAAAGTGTCAGACCTGTTTTTTTCAGAGTCTGACATGAACGTACTGCCCATTTAGGTTGAGAATTTGAAAGGTAACATAGTTACTTCACATATCATTTTTTTAAACAATATTAAAAGATCAGTTATGATGTATGGAATTCCCCATTATTTAGATAGACCAAGAAAAACTACTTTTATCCATTTTACCTTCCACTCGGGAAACAAAATCAAAAAAAGTTTTATGAAGAGATATTTTTAAAAAATGTTACGAATAATTAAAATATTTTAATCGAACCTGTATTGTGATATCTTTCCTAGGATTTTTTCAACTACAACCTTTAACTTACGACTACAACCACCCTTTACATTACACAATATTATAAAATATACATATCAAGTAGATAAATTATTACTTTTCAGTAGCGATGTTAGCAGTTGGGAATAATTGGCGCCAAATTTCATCAAAACAACGCAGGAATAGGGGCATAAAGCTAATCGAAAGGTTAAGGACGAATTGTTGCTGATATCGTTTGTGTTTATGCGAGTTTTACGCTTGCTCTTAGAGTGACACAGTTTCTTTGGTAACAATTTATTTCTACTTGCAAACAGAAAATAATAATAATAATAATAATAAAATGATAATTTATATAGCGCTATCCAAGCAAGGAGCCAGGCTCACAGCGCTTTACATGGAAACAACAATACATATATAAATAAAAAGAAACATTCACAGCATATTAACTACATAAATGACAATACGCTATACTCAATACATCAGCTACGTTAATCATTTAAAGAAAAGTGGTATTATTATTTTTGAAAATAAATTTTAAAAAGATGTGTCTTAAGTGCAGTCTTGAATGACTTAGCAGTTGAAATGCTACGGATGTGTAATGGAAGAGAATTCCATTGTTTGGCTGCACAAAAGGAGAATGACCTTTCACCAAATGTTTTAGTTCTTATCTTAGGAACACAGAGAATGCGTGTATCCGCAGAGAAGCGTAGCTGACGAGATGGTGAGTAGACTGACAAAAGTTCAGTAAAATAGTCTGTATCACAGTCGGCAATGTTGTAACTGCGTGTTTGGAGCACTCTGACCAAGTTAGAGCACTAGGTGAGAATGAGATCCAGCTGGTGTCAGTGCTAGGAGCGAGGGTGTCTCCAAGATGCTTTTTGGATGCTCGTGCACTTGAAGAATGTGTTAGTTATGTACATTTTGTAAGTGCTGCATAGCTCGAGCAGTTACTGATATTCATGTTGCATATGCGCATAAGACCGTTTTGTGCATGACAGTTACCCGAATTAAATTTAATCGCTATATATGGATAAAAATAACGATTCATTAATCGTTAATTTCGATTAAAACCAACGATTGAACTTTTTGGTGTCATAACTAACATGTATTAAACGTACTAGGCTAAAATAGAAATAACATTAAAATGCCTACTTTACATGTCATGTTTTAACCAACTGCGTAATTGACAAGTGTATTTACATTGTTTGGTTCAAGTGTTGACAATAAACCAGCCAAGCTGAACGATTTTCAGATAGCTTTATATTGTCTCAGCTAAAGTTTCTGACACACTAGAGGATGTTCGGTTTTCAGGTAATATGTAAGCGAAGTGTTAGAACCAAGGTAGCAATAGTCCCTTTAAGCAGCGCGGCTGTGCAGGTATTTGACCGACGCCACGCAGGAGTTTAGAACCATCACCTAGGAACTTTAGAAATAAATATTGTACACAAAAATGGACGTTGTAGATCTTTGCACAAAAAATGCTTTTTTTTTAAAAAAAATTGCTCTTAGACACAATGAACAATGCATGGTAGGCAAACGATTTCTCTCGATGGACACATACGTGTTATTAAAAAAATTGAACAGTCAAGTCAATCAATAGTTTAAATCCAAAGTGTTCGTGTAATCGTGCGGAAATTAGTTCATATTTATCGGCCGAATTATTTTACTTTCTGACTTCCAGTAGATTTACAAGTGATTTGTTGTTTAATCATATTTTTTTAATATCTTAAATAAAGTTAATTAGTGTTGATAACCCGCGTTCTTACTTTTTGGAAGATAGAACCAGCAGTACAAAGACATTTGCATGGTTTAATTGTTTTATGACATTGACTTCATACCAACAAAATGAGTACGTTCATCGTTTTCTGTTAGAGAAGGAAAGCCGCATAATAAATTCCATGAAATGAGAACGTTTAACATATATATATATATGTGCATGTATGTGTGGTTTCATAGGTGTGTTTATGTGTGCATGTCATTCAGCTCTGAGCACCTCGGTTACACAAAGTCCGTGTGGAAACACTCGTAAATAAATCTTACATAATTTTTATACAAAAGTAGCAGACCCAGTCGTGCATTGCAACGATCTCATTAAAATCTACTATTTAAGTTTAAGAATCCAATGAGTGATATATTTTTTAAAAAATTATCCCAGAAACCTAAACAAAGGTGTGAAAAAAAAGTCAAAGTTTTATAACAAATGGATAAATAAAATACTTATTTAATAGCTCGAAAAAAAAAAGTGACAAGTCGTACTCAAGCTATGTTTCTCAATATTGTGTAAAATTGATTGGGGAATTAAATTTTTAACGTGCTCTAAAAAATAATTTGGGGCCGCCTACCCGAAAGAATGAACATAAAGAGTACAGTTCCCTATTTATACACTCTTGAATTTTTATAAGAAAAAGGCATTTAGGACCCCAGGGCCCATTTACGGCAAGGTGTAAGCTCAAAACGATCGCATTAAAAATGACTATTTAAAAATCCAATGTGTGATATGTTTTAAAAACTACTATGCCAAAAACCTACTCAGAAGTGTGCAAAAAAGTCCAAGTTTCCTAGCAAATAGATACTTAAATTAATAATAAAAAGACTGGAAAAAAAGGAAAAAAAACGAAATTTAGGGGTCGGGCTCTAAAATAAGTGATAATTTAATATTTTCTATCGCCATTGTACTCAAGCTTTGCTTTTCAATATCGTGTAAAATGGATTGGGGAATTTAAATTATCAACGCGCATTACAAAAACATTTCGGTACGCCTGCCCCGAGGGAATGGACATTAAGAGTTCAGTTCCTTATAGAAATTATTTTTAGACTTTTGAGTTTTATTTACTAAGATTGGCAAGATCCGTTATTTTCTTAGTAACTTAAGCTTACACTAATTTTTGTAAAAGTAATATAAATGGAAAAAACAACCTTTAGGGGCCCCCGTGACAATTCCGCACAATATGTAAATTTCAAAAAGCTGTTCGTTTTAAATAAGTTTCATCATTAATATATAAATTTCTCTAGATTGTTAAAAATTGAATGGGGAAAATATTTATAGTATATACCAAAAACAGACAATCGGGGGCCCCGGCCAAAAAGTAAATTACATTAGAAGTTTAGTGCCCTATAACTTTTTAATATGGGGTACCAAGATTTTGTTATCAAGTTTTGGTTAATATCATTTCTTTTACACAAAACCTAACGCTTAAACTTAATTAAAGAAAAAAAGTCATTATGGGGCCAATTCAGTGCCAGATGTAAAGTTGAAAACACATGCTTATTTCAATTTGCATGTTAATGGATATATTTGTCATAAATTAAAATTTGAATGGACAAAATCTGTTAAACATTAACCACCCCCGCCCCTAAAAAAAGATTGGTTTTTAAAAATTCAGGACCTTATAGTATTTTATTATTGGCTATCAAGTTGTTTAATACAAAATTTGGTAAAGATCCATCAATATAGCAAGTAGTTAGCGCTGAAACAAATTTTTATATAGCTCATTTGAACAAAAAATGATATTATGGGCCCCCGGCGCCCCTTAAGTGTTAACTGGAGACAAAGAGTAGCGAGTTATCATTCTGGAAGGGTACTTGACGGTCTCAAAATTTTTTACGACGATTGGATACATGGTTTAGTAAGTTATAAAGGACATGCACTCTCACACACTCATTTATATAGATATTTATAGAAGGAAAAGCATATTTAGTGGCCCCGGCCACATTCAGCGCAAGATGTCAATTTAAAAATTAAATCTGTTCATTTTAATTCCGTTTCGTCATGAATATATTTATCGAGAGTGTTAAAAAATGAATGGCAAAAATATCTTAAAAATTTATGAAAAAAGACATTTGGGGCCCCCCCAAACCCGAAGAAATGGACATTAGAAGTTCATTGCCCTTTATTATGTTCATATGGGCTACAGAGTTTTTGTATACAAATTTTGGTTAAGATCCAGTCATTTACTCAGTAACTAACGCATAAACTAATTTTTATATAGCTCATATGAGAAAAAAAGGAGATTAAGCGCCCCAGGGATACATTCAGGTCAAGATATAAAGTTCAAAACACCTGTTCATTTCAATTTGGATAATAATAGATACAATTATCATTATTTGTCAAGAACTTTAATAATTAAATTGAGGGATAAAATCTGAAACGTTTACTAAAGCAATTAGCGAGCATGCAAAACTTAGGCTAATCAACTCCTGTGTAATCCCTGTATTAATTAACGTATGGATGCGAAAGCTGGAAATCCACTAAATATATAGAAAAAAATTAGTTTCATTCGAAAACCAATACCAATTTTAAATATAAAATGGAGTGATTTCAAATCAAATGAAACAATAAGAAAAGAAACCAACCAAGAATATGTGTCAAATTTTTATAAGGAGATACGATGGAATTACATCGGTCATGTTCTTCGAATGGACGAGAGAAGACTCCCACGTCAGGCCCTCATGTGGACACCAACAGGCAAAAGAAAACAAGGAAGACCAAAAGAAACCCTGCGTAGAACAATCATAAGAGAAAGCTCAACCATGGGTCTAAGAAATAACCAGGACTTGATACAATTAGCAACGGATAGTCGCAAATGGAAATCCATGACCTCTGCCCTATGTGCCGCTTCGGCCCGAGAGGAAATAACTAACTAACTAAAACAGGCATCTTGAAGAAGTTGCCATTAGATGTTTAGTGCCCTATAATATTTTAAATTGACTATCTAGTATTTATTTACCAGGTTTGGTTAAGATTAAAAATGAAGCGTAAATACATAGGTATTTTAACTCGATTTAACACGACTTACTGCAGTTGAATGGAGCTGTAAATTTCAATGTTTAATTCTTGCCAGGAATCTTTATGTAACCTCACATCAAAAACAATCTAACTTATCACAGGCATGGTTGAAACTATATTCTGACATGCTGTTACATAGTTAGTAGTAAAAACAATTTAAAAGCTATATTTTTTAATGAAATTTTGTCATCTTCGTCGTCTTGGAGTTAAAACGTCAATAACACTACTTTAATGAATAGGCCACAAAACAAGGTACATTTCCTAGTGGCGATAATCTTGATTTCGTTCGGAAGATATTTTACTATGTCATGCTATGGGTTGTGCCCATTGATGTGCTAGTGCTTGCTCTGGTCAGTTGATGTGTTATTGCATGTTGTTGTGCTATTTCTTTCTCTGGTTAGTTTATATGCTATTGCTTGCCTTTGTCAGTTGTTGTGCACTGGTCCATAGATATGTGGCAGATGGACATGTAAAACTGGATTTTCCCGATGCGTCTGAGAGTTTAGTTTATGTAAGTATAAATATTTGCGAAAAGATTTGTATCAGTCTGAATGTGGAACTTTTCAGTGTTTAGTGCTTCACTTAGTACATGATATCTAGACGAACTTTTAAAATTGGTGAGTTTGATTAGAGTGAGCAAAGTTAACTTATTGGATGTGTTGTTAAAATTTTTTAAAAATATTTAGATAAATTATTATTTATGGAAAAACGTCTTTGTAAAAACAAAATTATTTGTATAAATCAATGGATTATGATAAAATAGAAACAGTTAAAACATTTGTGTTTGAATGAAACTTTATAAAAAAGATTCTTAACAGTAATTATAGTGACAGGAGAAACTTTGCTGCATGTTCCAAGGTAATTTTCTATATCAGCCTTACAAATCTTTTGACATTTAAAACAATTTAAAACTAAAAATGTATAATCTATTTTTTACGTTATTCATTCTATATTTTCCCCCTTTTTTTACACAGTGTAGTTTTAGTTATTGTGAAAAGAAATGTTGAATTATTTAAAGGCAATTTTCAATAACATGTCTACACATGAAGTGTTCAATGGGTAACAAAAGTCGAGAAACAGGTTCAGTATTGTAAATATTGTGTACATATGTATATTTTAGTGTTGTGTACATTGTAAACTGTGTGTGTATCGTGTAAATTAGGAAAATTGTGAATACTGAGTACATTGAATACATCATATTTAGAAATGAGGCAATTTGAACACTCAAGAATGTGTTGAACATATCCCGGCCCGGGGGTCACATACGGCCTAAATTTTAGTCTTAACTGATCCGCAAATTTGTCTTCAATAATAAATTGACTGTTTGGTGTCTATTTTTCTGTAGCGGTATTATATTAATTAAAAAGCGGAAATTTTAAAAACTTTTTTCTGTCGATAAAAAAAATTCTTTTAAAAAAATGTTTTTAAAAATTAAATTTAAAAAAATTCCGATCACGACAAATGGTGGCAAAAGATAATTACATTTAATGTTTACCAATGTGAATATGCTAACAAGAAGCAGTTGAGATTGCGTGCTATTATATGTGCGATATTCAATTAAAATCCTATCTCGAAAATCGCCGACGATATATATATGCTTTTGTTGCCTACTGTGAGAAGAAAAAGAATGTGCCGTCAGTGGAACTACAATTGTTTGAATCAAAATATTCAACGCAAACCTTGTCCACTCCAATTATATTTCAATAGCTTTATTTATTGAATGAACCTTAGAACAAGAAACAGCAAATGTATTCAACAAATTTACAAATATTTACCCCAGTTGGTAGTAATAAGAAATACTAGATGTATAAGATATTTACAAAGTAACGAAAAATGTGATGGCGTTGGTAATTCCCCTTGTTTTCACCAAACATGTGACGATTAAAAAATAAAATTTAAAAGTAAATTAAAACAGAACATTAATAGATTTTAAAAGTCTTGTTATTAAAAAGTCTCAAACTTAATGATAAATCATTCGGGCTTTTTTTTAATTTCTACCTTAATTCAGCCACCTACATATTTTTACTTCATTCAGTACGAAACTACTTACAAGCCATTTTGAAGTTTTTCGAAGGTTTGCATTAAAATCATGGAATGATGCACAAAGACATTATAGAAATTTAATTTCATTTTAATTATTTTGTAATATTTTATTATCACAGAAATATAGAGTATTTTTTAGTGAATAATTATAATGTTTGGTTTTTTTATTATAAAAAATGGTACAGTTTTAATTAAATTATAATTATTTTTTTAAAATAATGACATTATTTTTTTAAAAATGTATGTAATATTATATGCCATTCTTTCAATCCATAGAGTTTCATATAAAACAGATGGAAAAAACTTGACCGAAAAAATGTTTGTCGTAAACTAAATAAAAATAATGGCCAACATGACACTTGTTTTATTGTGGCTAGTTCTGAGTTTACAGGCCTTAACTCAGAATTTACTGATACGTGGTGAGAGAGATATTAACGGTCTTCATACAGATGCAGATATAACATCAGTACGTGCTATGGATACATCACCCTGTCACGTGACGATAACAGAACATGACGTCACAGTGGATTGTGCCAACAAAAATTTGAATCACCTAAAGCCAGAGTGGTTTCCCCAAAACACAACTATTTTAAATCTAGAAGGAAATCTCTTAGACTCAATCCCCGATGGAATATTTGAAAACTGCTCTCAACTTCAAACACTGAATCTGAACAACAATAAAATTAAAACGATCATGCCCAGAGCTTTCATCGGACTATATAAATTGGAAAATCTTGATTTGGGAATCAATCAACTTGACATTTGTGATAAAAGATTTTCAGTTTCAGCTTTTGAACAACTTGACAACCTGAAAGTGTTGAATTTGTTACAAAAATTACCATTTGATAAGGACCAGTACTGTTACGGTTTTATTGGTAACATTGTTAGTCTGACGTCACTCTCCATTGACACACGAGGCAAACACGTATATTTTGGTGAAGAGTTTCAGAATTTGACCAAACTCGAAAAGTTGAGAATTACTGGTGATGCTAAATTTATAACAGACGACAGTTTCAAATACGTAAAGAACTTAAGATATTTGGACCTCCAAAATTTGCTTTTTATAATAAACGTTAGCATCAATTTCCTCGTGCCCGTGGACAATTTGGATCAATTATATATGTCATATATCTCAATTGGAATAGAATATACTTTAAGATTGCTGCACCCACTAGCAGGAAGGAATATGACTACAATATATTTGAGAGCTATGAACAAACCCGCCCCTTGGATCGCAAGCAAATATCATATCACAGACGGTTTACTGGACCAAAATAAGACGAAAATACTTACACAAATTTGTGTCTCAGATTTCTCGCTCACAGATTCTTATTTATATTATCTAGAGGTGAACGCACTGACAAGTGAGATTTGGGACAAGTGTTTACAAAACATAGATTTATCTGAAAACCCATGGCTAGGAAGTGTAATGGCCCTTTTTATGATTTCAAGGCTAAAAAATTTGAAAAGCATAGTGTTTAAAGCGAAAACGAGAAATTTTTCAAATAATAATTTTCCAACGGTAAATGTTATGCCTATATTTAAAAACTCTAGTTTATCAGAAAAAATAAAATTTAAACTATCTGAAAGAGTCAATTTTCCAATACGTTTGTCATCAAGCGAAAACTTAACTAACACTAACTTTAACAGCAACGATCCGCTGAATGTACGCAAAGATCATATGGTAGCACAAAAAAAGTTAGAATCTGATATTTTAAATTTGATAAAGGATTTTAAAAAAGTAAATATATTGATTTCTATATCTCTTGTTTTCTTAGATTTAAGCAGATTAATAACTACTGTGTTCTTGAACTTAGATATAAAAATGATAGGGGCTGAAAATGTGGAATACATTGACATTTCATATTGCGGGGCATATGAATTTACTGGCACAATTGAAGGTTTCACGAGTGTTAAGACTATAATAGCTTCAGGAAACGAAATGCCAATAGTGTCACCAAAGTTTTTTGACTCATTTCCTGCAATTGAAACACTTGCAGTCGCTAAATGTGGCTTCGACGTCAATTTTATTTCAACTCAAGGCACGAGGCTTTTCTCGAGTCTTAAAAACTTAAAGAGACTTGATCTGTCATCAAACTCGTTAAGCACCTTTTCCGAGGATTTGTTTAAAACTAACACAAATCTTACAGAACTAAATCTTTCAGATAATCGCTTCTCGGAGATCCCATTTAGTATGGCAAATACACCTAACCTCGAAAGACTTGACATTCGTTACAATGCTTTTACATCTTTGCAAGAAAAGATCACAGATGAGTTAGATTTCTTGGCGCACAAAGTGAGGAAATTTGAGTTATTTTTAGATGGCAATATCCTGTCATGCGCATGTCAAAACATCAAGTTTCTTCAATGGCTTCGTTTGACGGCAGTCACTCTAGATCGAGATGGAAACTTTACTTGTATCAATGAATAAGGTGTCCTGACTTACACAAACGTTTACATCGACCTGGAAGGTTTCTGGCGCCAATGTTGGGGTCAGTTTTTCTTCTACGTATCTCTTATTCTGTTTTCTTTAATGGCCATTGGGTTCCTGTGTGTATTTGTCATCAACAAATACAGAACTTACATCGTTTCTCAGTTGTTGGGAATTTTCTTTGGTTTTAGACAACATCTGCCTCGAGATTATAAGATTGGAGTTTTTTTTGCTTACGAAGATCTGGATTATCAATTTGTCACCGGTGACCTTAAAAGATTTGTGGAACAAAGACTTGGAATGTCAACATACTTACGTCATCGTGACCTTGACCCCGGAGTTGTGTTAGGGGAGGCAATCGCCGAGGCCATCGCCTCATGTTGGAGAACAGTGATTATAATCAACCAAGATTTCCAAGACAGCAGTGAATATTTCCAGTTCACTTGTAGGTCAGCTGTGTCCATGATAAACCTCGCAAACCCATTTCGTGTTCTGGTGTTAGTCACCGAACGATACCGCCACTGGATTCCACGAGACATTTTGTCTGCTATACAGGAAGACAACCTTGTGGTGGTTGAAAGATTGGAGATGGATGGAGCGATGCAGGAAATACTCAGAAACAGACTTACAAGATAAGTGTAGTAAACACCCAGGAAAAGACTTACAAGATAAGTGTAGTAAATACTCAGAAATTGACTTACACAAGATAAGTGTTCAGGAAATTCGGAGAAAAATTCTTACATAGAATTCCTGTGCTACTGCACTAATAATACGCACAAATAATGATTAAAATACCCATAAAGAGTCTTACAGCATAAGAGTGCAGCAAAACCTCAGAAATAGACTTGAAAACATAAGACAGCAGCTGAATTCTTAAATATGATATGTAGCTGTAAACATCTGTTGAATCAATTGAATGTCTTAATCATACTTTTTAAAAATTTCTTGTATAACTTAAACGTCTATCCAGTCCTCTTACCTGAGACACTTTGATTTAAAGGCCTGACCTATGTCTCTATGAGTTGTGAACACAAAGGTGAGTGGGAATAAGTTAAGAGTATTTGTCTGTACAACGAGACAGTGAGATTTTCATTTAGTAAGGCTGCTTTTGTTTTGCCACATTTTCACCTGTAGTAAGTGGAATTAAGCAGCAATGGGCCTCCCACTTGTGTTATTATTATTTAAAATACTGTATATATTTTTTTAACAATCGACTGGATTTTTATTACAGTATCACTTTACAAACGCTTATCCTGTCTTTGGTCCATTTTTATTACAGTAGCCCTTTACAAAAGCTTATCCTGTCTTTGGTCTATTTTTATTACAGTATCACTTTACAACCGCTTATCCTGTCTTTGGTCTATTTTTATTACAGTAGCCCTTTACAAAAGCTTATCCTGTCTTTGGTCTATTTTTATTACAGTATCACTTTACAACCGCTTAGCCTGTCTGGTCCATTTTTATTACAGTAGCCCTTTACAAACGCTTATCCTGTCTTTGGTCTATTTTTATTACAGTAGCCCTTTACAAACGCTTATCCTGTCTTTGGTCCATTCTTCGCTCTTTTTTACAGTGAGGAATGTTGTTAGTGCATTGATTAGCTAGTTTTTATTAGGAAACACAAGTTTAAAAAATCGATATTTTAGTAATTCATCTTTAGTAAATACATGTTTAAGAAATATATGTTTAAGAAATACATGTTTATGAAATACATGTTTAGGAAATACGTGTTTAGGAAATACGTGTTTAGTAAATACATGTTTAAGAAATATATGTTTAAGAAATACATGTTTATGAAATACATGATTATGAAATACATGTTTATGAAATACAGGTTTCTGAATCACATGTTAAAGAAATACATGTTTATGAAATACATGTTTAAGAAATATATGTTTAAGAAATACATGTTTATGAAATACATGTTTATGAAATACATGTTTATGAAATACAGGTTTAGGAAATACATGTATATGAAATATATGCTTATGAAATACATGTTTAGGAAATATATGTTTAGGAAATATATGTTTAGGAAATATATGTTTAGGAAATATATGTTTAGGAAATATATGTTTAGGAAATACATGTTTAGGAAATATATATTTAGCAAATATATTTTTAGGAAATACGTGTTTAGGAAATATATCGTTAGGAAATATATGTTTAGGAAATATATGTTTATGAAATATATGTTTATGAAATATATGTTTAGGAAATACATGTTTAGGAAGTCCTTTCCACGCACAAATATTAGAAGACAAAAAAAAAACACTATTTATTTCAGTTTGATAATTCATAGGGAATAGCAAAAGCGTTCTTTTTGCTCTGGTCATATTAGTATTGTATCAATAATTGCATAGTATTTACCAATTAAGAATTTAATGCCTTTATATTAGAACTACTTTGCTGTTTTTCAATGAGTGCAGTAAGATTGGAAAAAAGAATCCAACACATAATATGAACATTTGTCTTTAGTGTTAGTACATCGAGCTTGGAAAAATATTGGATAAAAAAGATGAAAAATACAGTTAGTTTTTACCACAGCAACATGGGAATGCATAGAACACATACCATTAAAACTAACGTCATGACATCTGATAAGTGATTTTAAACAAGAGAAAGATGAGGAACTGGTTTCAGATTTATGGCAAAAAAAAAAATCATGTTAAGCCTGGTCCCTTTTGGAACTCAGGACGTGTTAGCGCATTTTCGTATTATGTATCAGTACTTATGTTAGATATCAGCATTATGTAGTTATCAGTAATTGTGTTTAGATTTTAGACATATTTTTATGAATTTTCTTGTGTAATGAATATACCTGACATTTTTAAATTTAAAATTCATTTCTTTACATTTTAAAATTTTTTATTTTCTCTTTAATCTAACTACAAGTCACCACAAATGATGACGTAAAAGTCTCTAAACCTTTACACATATTCCAATGACGTCAACTAAAAAAAACAACTAATTCTTTTGCACGCCTTCGCACCACTCTTGAATGCTTGAAAAGTGCTCTATTCGACTCCCGGCAATGTCGGCCGTTCCTTGTGCCAGTGTTAACTCTCGATTCGCAAAGTTTTTTGGTAGTTTTAACGGGGTTTTTTAATGGATCGAGTAACTGAGTGTTGATGCACCAATGGCAGGTCAGGACATACAAAAAACATATATACATCATGGGTCTAGGACTTATGGATCCTGTGATCAGGGTGATGACAGACGGACGGACGGACAAAACGGGTGCAATATCGATTTCGACATCTCGAAAATGCGCTAAAAATTCACGTGCTGAGATGGCTTCTTCTCCTATTAAGACTTGGTTTATGGTGAGCCTCAAGGCTCCGTTTTGGGTCCAGTACTTTTCGTGCTGTATACAAGGCCACTACTTCTACTGCTCGAAAAGGCATTCAGTTAAAAGCCAATCATTTGCAGATGATACTCAATTTTACACTCACACTGATCCGTCTGATATTGGCTTTACAGTCCAATTGATGCAGGAGTGCATTGGTGAGGTAAAGTCTTGGATGACTCTAAGCAAGCTCAAACTGAATGATAATAAGACAGAAGCACTGCTATTCGGTAACAATAAATCCCGCAGTGCTTTGACTCTTCCGAATTCTATTCAGGTGGCTAGTTCTGATATACTGTTCACAACATCGACTAGGAATCTTGGCTACATTATTTCTGACAACATGTCTACCAACAACTTCATCAATCACATTTGTCGCTCTGCCTATACTGCCATTCGTCAGATCAGTTTAATTCGTCATTATTTAACAGATAGTGCAACAAAAACTCTACTCTGTTCTCTTGTTCTAGCTCGTATGGATTACTGCAATTCTCTTTTGTGAGGTGCGCCAAATCAATGCATTGAAAAACTACAGAGAGTTCAAATTTTAGCTGCCAGATTAGTTCTAAAAGCAAAAAAACATGACCATGTTACTCCGCTACTTTACTCACTTCATTGGCTACCCATACAAGCCAGAATTGATTACAAACTGGCCGCTCTGTGTCACAACTTCTTTTCTGACTCATGCCCTTCATATCTTACTGAACTTTTGTCAGTCTACTCACCAAGTCGTCAGCTACGCTCCTCTGCAGATACACGCATTCTCTGTGTTCCTAAGACAAGAACTAAAACATTTGGCGAAAGGTCATTCTCCTTTTGTGCAGCCAAACAATGTAATTCTCTTCCATTACATATCCGTAGCATTTCAACTGCTAAGCCATCCAAGACTGCACTTAAGACACATGTTTTTAATATTTATTTTCAAAATTAATAAAACAACATTTCTTTAAATGATTAACGTAGCTGATGTATTGAGTATAGCGTATTGTCATTTATGTAGTTAATATGATATGAATGTTTCTTTTTATTGATATATGTTTTGTTATTTCCATGTAAAGCGCCGTGAGCCTGGCTCCTTGCTGGGATACAGCGCTATATAAATTATCATTTTATTATTTATTATTAATTATTATTAAGACATGATCCTTGAGTTTTAAAGTCTTTGTCTTACAGAATAAGAAAATGAATGAATCACATAATTTTTTCTTCTGTAAAGAATTTAATAAATAAAAAGTTATAAAATTTATCACAAGTTAGACACTTAAGTCCCCAAAACAACGGTTCCCAAACTCGAATTTTATTTGTACTCAAACAGATCGTTATACTTTGTTTTTTTTGTTTTTTTACAAGATTCCTCAACTTAAACTGAACCGTAAATTTTCGGTACATTAAAACATAGCTATTTTTTTTCCGTACAACAACTGCTGAGTAGTTCTAATTACTGTAAAAATAAATCACGTATTACTCTGTCTCT
Organism: Radix auricularia; assembly: GCA_002072015.1. Lineage (NCBI taxonomy): Eukaryota > Metazoa > Mollusca > Gastropoda > Lymnaeidae > Radix > Radix auricularia. The sequence goes on from MUZC01000074.1 coordinate 30,813, forward strand.
TCCGAATTCCATTCAGAAGTATTTTAAGTACTAAGCTCTTCAGGACTGCAATGAAGACACATCTTTTCATGCTTCACATTCAAAATTACTTAAAAGACATTTCGTCGAATCATAATCATAGCTTATGATTACCGGGCTGTCATTTATGTGGTTCTTAGTATAAAAATGTTTATTAAATACCTGTATGTATGTTATTACCTGTATTTTGGTTGCTGTGAGTCCAGGTCTTGAATGGGGTACAGCGCTGTAGTAACTATATCCGTATCGATATTATTATTACACCCAAAGCTTTTAACAGAACATACTCCAGGAAACTCTTTGGTTTAAATCGTTAAAAAAAATAATTTCACATAAAGCCACTTTAACGCTATTTCGACAGCAACGTAACAGATTAATGTAATTCTAAATTTGAAATACAACACAAAGGAAATTTAATGCAATTCTCAAATAGACATATGGATAAAATAGAATTTTTATTCCGCATGCAAGGACGAAAACAAAATAGCTTTCTTCATGTCTGGAATTAGGACATGAAATATCTTGCATTAAAAAACCAGGAAAATCAAAAGTCTATCAACATTATAAACTATAATATAATGCAGGAATAGACCTAATCAGGGATAAGCATAGTACGCACTTATGTATAGAAGTTGCGTCTTTAAATAATCATATTGGATAAGAGTCCGACAAATATTTAAACACGCGAGCAAATGCAGGAATCTTAATTGTTAAAAGTGAATATTTTCTGTTATCCGAATTGTTGTTTTTTTTTTTTTGCCCTTGGAAACCTTGACAATATGAGGGATAAGATTGCCGAAAAAATTAAAACAGAGGAATTTAAGACACTTCTCTGTTTTATAAATATAATGCTAGTCAAGTACAGATCTCAGAGAATCAAATGGAATCGGCCGTGTGAGCTCTGACTTGTGCTTATCATTTATGGGGAAAATATGAATTTAAATGGATCTTCATTGTTAGAAAATCTAGAGATGGAAGTGAAGATGCCATTATTTCAAGAGAATGTTAGAAGATGAACGCTTTATACTTCATTAGTTAAGGTTGAGGTAGAAATGTTTTAGTCGTTTTGGGAGCTATATAAACAAGGGGGGGGGGGGCAGACGACTCAGTGGTCGCCCAAGACTGAGGTGTATCGATGATGTGGACATAGACCTACACCAGCTGGGGGGGGGGGGATTTGAGCATGGAGAAAGAAAGCCATCAATCGATCTGAATGGAAGGATGTGGTGCAGCAGAACAGAGTCCTAAATGGGCTGTAGTGCTATGGATGATGATTTAGGAGCTATTTAATTTATAAAACGGTTATGATATTCTCACATGAACCAGTTTACTGGACATCCTAGAGAATCCTATTTAATTATCAGGGGAGGGGTGTGAATGGTCGTGAACAAGAAGTCATTCTCTAGAGCCATAATAAAAATTGTTATTTTATTTAGAAGATTTAAGTTTAATATTCTATTATCTAACTTTGTTTAAATCGTATGTAGTAAAAATAACTTTACTTGAAAATGTTTAACGTAATATTTTTCTCTTGTATTTAAATAAACTGTTTTACTCTATATTGCATGAATTGTATTGGTTTCATGCTAAATGTTAATAATTTGAATTAAAACGTATTTTTTACTTAACTTTTTTTGTATAATTGTAATATTTACAATAATCTAGAGTTAAAAAAATTATAAGACTGAAAAAGAAAGGATTGAGTCGTGGGATAAGAGATGTTTTATTTGTAAGTTCGAAAATAAAATTACAATTGATATCCGAATCCTATCAGTATCTGACATAAGTATTTTGCGAATCCGTATAGTTGCGGAAGTCCCGACATCCCGTAAGGATATCCGGCTTCCCCCAGTTAACACCCCTCTCGTCTTTTGTTAAACATTATTACTAATATGTGACACACTCACACCGAAGCACGTTACGTCGTTTTTGGAAAGCGCCTAACCCACAATATTCACCGAGTCTTCCAGTGCCTAATAAAGACAAAATACAGAATTTTACATTTCTGTGTCATTCCTATGTGATGATGTCACTAAGTTCGTTCAGTTCCCTTCGCACACTGTAGAGACGCCACTGTTTAGTGTAACTTTCTATTTTTATATTTTTATGTGGACTACCTGTATACACTAATGTATATATGTGATTGCATGTCTTTAATAAATATAAATGAAACAAAATTATTAACACAAAGACATTTAAATAATAACTTTCCTCTAAAAATAGACAATACAGAAAACCAATCTTATGATTGAAATTCGTTGTCGTTGTTGACCATAATCCGTGGTAAAGGAGTCTTGAGGTGTGGTTTGTACAGGGTGCCGGTATGTCAATGCCCAGTACATCTTAAACTAAGGACGAACCTCTCTTTCTTGTCAAGCCGTTACAAAGCTCTGTCGGGTGCGGCTTTTTCTTGTCTGACTTTTACTGATTAGTTTTATTGTTGTTTGTTGAGTCTCTTTTGTTATTATACGTAAACGGTATTGGTTATTTAAAAGTTTTCAGGTTTAACGGGTTTCATTGTATTTCGAAATTTCAATTTATTTGTAAAACAATGTGTGTGTCACCCCACCCACCCACTGATTTTACATGATTTCAGCTAATGAAAATCTGTATCTTTCTTTAATTTATTATTTATCGTAAAAGTAGAGATACGTTGCTTAAGAAATTAGTTTATTTATCAAAGTTGTATTTATTTGTTCTCTTATTGTCTTTTAATAGATAATTAAGTCATATGCGTATTAGACTTTAAAACTTGATAAGCATAATGGCATGAACGATCAATTAAATTTAGTATTACGATAATTTTTAGCGCATTTTCGAGAAGTCGAATGCGCTATTGTATCAGTTTTGTCCGTCTGTCATCACCCTAGATCTCAGCATCCATACGTCCTAGACCCATGATGTATATATGTTTTTGTATGTCCTGACCTCCCATTTGTGCATAAACACTCAGTTACTCGATCCGTTAAAAAACACCGTTAAAACTACCAAAAAAACATTGAGAATCGAGAGATAACACTGGCGCAGGCAACGGCCGCCATTTCCGGAAGTCGAATACATCCTTTTTCAATCATTGAAGAGTTTAAGTTATTGGTTAGTGGTGCGAAAGCGTGCAAAAGAATTAGTGTTTTTTTTGACGTCATTAGAATATGTGTAAAAGTTTAGAGAGTTTTACGTCATCATTTGTAGTGACTTTAATCAAGATCTTAGCGGTCCAGGGGCAGAAATTAAAAACTTTTTCAAAACAAGCTTCAACATTCAACTACTTTCAACAAGATTGGCAACCACGATCTATCAAACAACAATTGATGGAGTATTTGGGCTATTTGCTGATTACAATTTAGAATGTTTCATTTATGAGTCCTATTTCAGTGACCACAAACCACTTGTAGTTAGATTAAAGAGAAAATAAAAAATTTTAAAATGTAAAGAAATGACTTTTAAATATTTTTTTTCAGGTATATTCATTACACAAGAAAATTCATAAAAATATGTCTAAAATCTAAACAAAATTACTGATAACTACATAATGCTGATATCTAACATAAGTACTGATACATAATACGAAAATGCGCTCACACGTCCTGAGTCCAAAAAGGGACCAGGCTTAACATGATTTTTTGCTTTGTTTTGTATTTTCTGACATTACTATTTCTATTGTATAAAATAGTTGAAGATATACTTTTCATAAATTTGAAAATTGAAAAGTATTTGCGTTTACGGACGTCAAAAGTTAACGATAATAATGTTATTTACATTTTTTTAATGAAACTAATATTTTTCAAAATTCTTTATAGTGTACAATTACTGCTGGAAAGAGATAAAAGGGAGATAGTATTTTAGATACAGTTGGAATGAGAGTGTGTGCTAAAAGAGTTATGGGGGGTGGGGTGGGGTTATAGAGTGCACAAGTATGGAGGAAGGAAATACTTCAGATAGAAAGAGAATTAAGGGCAAAGGGATAGACAAAATAGAATGATAAATTTAGAAACAATGAGAGAACAATTATAAAATAAAATCCCTGAAGAAAAATCCTACGGTTCAGGCGTCATATAATCCACAATATTTCCCCCTGCCTACGTTATTTTGATGTTAATTTCAGCCTTTCATTTCCAACTCTTTACACTGCTACTTCAAGTCTAGTTATCTACTCAGTATGAAAATTTTGTCATTTTGTGTAATGTAGCGGCTGGACGTGGCAGCAAGTTAAATAACTTGTTGAATGAAACAGTAGGAAAATATCACGTTAGCAAAGGTCGGGTAATGAAAAGCATTGTCGTTATTCGTAAATATTTTTGAAATATTTTCATATAGCTATCAAATAAGAAAAATAATATGATCAAGATCAATTATGATGTATAGAAATCAACGTTTGTTAGATAGTCTAAGCATAAATAATTAGATATACTTTTTCTTTATCTCCCATCGGGGAAAACAGAATATGCGCCACGTAACAATCCTAAACGCTAAAAGTCAGGACACAAGTTATACACAGAACAAAATTATCTTTATGTCTGTCTGAAACGTTTTAATGGAACCTGTGAGCTTCCATGCGTTACCGACAGTTTAAAAGTGTTTCCCTGACGTGGCCTGGGGCGGGGAGGGAAGTCTCGTAACAGTGGCGTAGCTAGGGAATAGGGGGACCAGGGGGTTTGGCCTGTTGTTGGGACCCGGGCCTTGGCCTCTTTGGATTGGGGGCCCCATTATTTTGACAGAAATTGTTATATATAATATTAAATATAAAAATCTTTTTAAAAACTCCTTTGGGACATCCCTCAAGTGGAAGCCGGAGGTGATTTTCAAATTTTGACCCCTACGCCACTGTCTGGAATCTCATTTTTTCCCCTTAAATTTAAAGTTGTCAGTAGAGTTTCTCCACTGTCGATACTATTGCCGTGCTCGAAGAAAATAAAGTTGTGGGTGAAGGCTCTTTTCATCAATACGGAAGTCTTTTTCTTTTGGTTACATCTAGACTATGTGTTATGTGTTATTTGCTTTTAAAGCACGGTGATTCCCCGTCTTAACCATTCATTCGTGACCGAATTCTTTGTCTGTCGGGTTTTCCCATGATGTTTTCTCATTTTCTCACCTTAGATACGTAAGGAAATTTATATCAACTATATTCTGTCTTAACATTAATCCTTCCATTTCCTCAGCATTCTATTTCTATTCTTTCATTGAATCGGTTCATCTGGCAATATTAACTACACTTATAATGACGTGATAGCCCGTTTTATATTGGCATTAAAAGGTACATACAATATAAACGTTCACGGTCAATTACGATAACAATAACAGGCAACATTCTGTCTGTTAATCGATAGTGAATGGTTTTTCTAACTCCTACAGACTCCCACAACCAATCAGAAAAAATTAAATCTCATTTACATATTTGACAAATTTAAACGGATGTTATATTTTGCCTTCCAAATTATAAATCTTTAATTTTTACACGAAACAGTCGCCCAATTATTTTAATTATATTAAAACAAAGAACTTATAATTTTTTAACTATTTGCTACTTTCTAGTACACGACTTTAAAAAAAAAGTGGCTTTAACATCTCGTTTTTTACCTCTATTTATAACAACAGTTGCCGCCCCTGTTTGTTCCTCGGCTCTTAGTGATCCCTCTTTTACGATGCCCCGCCACGTGGACTTACCATCTGCCAGGTCTTCCCAGTTTACGTCAATGATGGCTACTTTCAAGTCTCTTCTGTATATTTCTATGTATCAGAGAGGTGGCCGGCCAACCGACCTTTTCCCAGTCGCCGGCTCGCTGCATAGCTCGCCATGGGTATGTGGCCAGGCTGCATTCTCTTGAAGTAACTCAAACCTTTAAGAAACGTCATAAATCAAACCCCGGTAATACAGACCTTTATCACTTACTAGTATCACCTGTAAATGACTTGAACAAATAATATGTAATAATAATAAAACCCATTGCCCGTTACCCACAACAACAAGGCTTTAGAAAAAAAATAATTATGTGAAACACAATTAAAAGGTCCAATAGATGAACTATCGAAAGGCTTAGACAATAATGATTAAATAGATACAATATTAATAGACTTCTCAAAAGCATTTGAAAAAGTTCACCTCAAAAGTTTACTTATACAATTTAACTATATTGGAAGCTCAGGTCCCTTACATCATGGATCCAAGACATCCTTTTGCGTATGGGAGCAAACTGTAATATTTAACGGATCTTAATCTGCACCAATAAAGGTTAAATCAGTAATTCAACAATGAACTGTGCTAAGTCTCTTATTCTTTTTAATTTATATAAATTATTTAACCAAAAACATCTCAAAAGGAACATGAGTTAGATTTTTAGCTGATGATTGTATAATCTATAGAACAATTAATCAGAACGAGATAGCACATTTTTTTAAAAAGATTTGGATGAATGAATAAACTGGGAAACTAACTGGAGCATGTCATTCCACCCCAAAAAATGTCAATTGTTAAGAGTAACAAGGAAAATAAAAAAAAAAAAATCAAAATATTTCATTCATGGATAAGAACTAACCCAATCTATAGATGCAAACTACTTATGAGTCATAGTAAATAAGAAACTATTATGGATTCCTCATGTCATTAAAATTATTTAAAAAGTTAGGTTTTATAAAAAGAAACTTCAACAAATGTAAAAAGATATAAAACTTAAATGCTACCTCACCCTGGTGAGACCTATACTAGAATGTGCATCTTCTGTATGGCACCTATCCACCAAAGAAAACATTGATAAACTAGAACAAATTAAAAAAAGAGCTGCCAGATTCATTATTGGAGAATTTTCAAAACTGTTAACAATAACACCGTTAGTTAAATCATTAAACCTTGAAATACTAGAGGATCGAACACCCATTAGTAAATTAGTAACTATACATAAGGCAATTAATTCTAATTTAGAAATACAACACAACGATAACTGAATACAACCCTTAGATAGACATAAAGATGAAACAACTTGCTAATTTTACATGGAGGAACAAACACATAGATCTACACATTTACTTGCTTCACGTCCTGCATTCGTGTGTTGAAATGGTTGTTTGAAGAGCTCAGGAAAGCCTAATTTTTGTCACCATTCAAAAACCCTCATAAGAATGCAGGACTAAATACAAACCATAAATAAATGTACGCTGCAATAATCTTCTCTATAGAAAGAGAGTCTGTAACAGATAAGATAAGATATGATAAGATAAGATAAGATACGATAAGATAAGACGTGTCCAAAACAACAGAGCCATCTTTGATTTAGTTTGTTTGGGATGCTGCTCATGCTTGCTTGAACTGGAACATCTGATTTTGGGGTCTTTCTCTTACCAATTTACGTTTAAGAAGCGTTGCAGGCATCTGAGGTGGGAGCTATTGAGGTTTTTTCATGCCTGGTATAAGTGGTCCAAGACAGATCAGTTTGTTCAGCAAACAGGCATTGAATACCTGAAGCTTAGTTCTTGCTGTTGACTTTGGCATTGTACCAGACTCTTTTTCAGACTAGCCATAAATGTTGAGGACTTTCCAATCCTACCATTTAGTTCATATTACATTGAGAGAGTGCTCGAGATGTTCAGTCCCAGATATGTAAGACTGGCAACAATACCCAAGTTTCAGTCCACAATGGTAACATTGGGGAGATAGGCAGCATCTTGTGCCACAATGTTGGTTTTCTTGTTGCCAATGTTCAGGCCAAATTTTCTGCAGGCGGTAATGGGAAAAACATTTTTTAAATTTACACAAAAAAAAAATTGTATTTTGCCGAAAGCTCAAAAAGGAATAGTTTTTAGGAGTTTATTTCCCGTTACTATTTGAATTCGGCCATCAAGTGTTTAAGTACCATGTTTGGTCAAGATCCATTTACTTACACAGTAGTTAAAGTATATACATGTTGGGTAATACTGAAGAAGGAACCTAGGAACAAACCATAACGAAACCAATTTTGAATGGCGTAGCTAATTTTGATAATTTTCGTTTTGAATGGCTTCCACGAGTAAAATGATGATCGAAATTTTTGAGAAATTACCATTTACCCCAACCCTTAAGGGTACAGCTCGCCTCAATAAATAGCGATAAATCTCCATGTTGCCTGTGTTAGCTAACGTTTATAGAGGCGGCGGGTTTCGGGAAATCGCACGCACGAAAGGACCCGCGTGAACTCGCGCGAGGAAATTTTCTATTTTTGCTTTGCAGGTGTTCATACAGGACGCGGTTGTCTCGAGGCGACAAACTTGCAGACCGGCGCGGGTATTTACCAGAACTAGTTGCTAGTTCTTGTTCCGCGTTGCCACGCCGAAAAGCATAGAAGGAAATCCGCAAACTTTGACAGAAAAATTAAATGTAGTAAAAAAAAAAGGCTCAAGTAATATATCATTTTAAAGGGCTTGCTAAGACCTTTTCAAAAACACTTAATTTGTCTTTCCATATGTTATAGAAGTGGAGTTATGAATTTTTTTGACAATTTTTTTGCCCCTTATCGACCTATTACTTATTATATAGGTTATAGCCTATAACTTATATAATTTATTCCAAAACTTGTGACCAAATTTCAAAACTCTGCACCCTTTCCCTCACAACTTATTTAATTTTAGAGATATGGGTAAGAACATTTCAGGAAACATTTACAATCCAATATACAAAACAATGAATAAGAAATGTTTAAAAGAAATCAAGGTTTTGAAATTTTAAATAAATATACATAAAGGGATGTTGCAAAAAATCATATTGAATTTTTTTTTTTTTAAACAAATCCGTTAGAACATGTGCATGCTTGTATTTTAATTGAATGCTTAGTACAATTAAACCAATAACTGCATTTAAATATTTAAAGGGTAAGTATTTGAATTAAAAAATAAATTTAAAACGAATGGTTAAAAATTATGTGTTAAAATATACCCCACCGACGAGGTCTGATTACTAAAATATGAAAATAAAATTAAATTCAACAAGTATATTTAAATGAAAATGTCAGTACCTTATTTAAAGAAAATAAAAGAACATTTTTCTGAGTGAATAAGTATTCACATTTGTAAACATATAATTCATAAGCTTTGTAATGGTCTTTGTCATCTATTTGTCAGTGGTAGATTTTAAGTTTTGTGATTGATTTTGAATTTTATTATCTCTTATTTATATACTTTATACCCATAATTATCTTTGTTTTCTTATTTAATTTTAATTATTGAAAATTAATTTTATTTTGATTGATTTGTAAAAACATATTTTATGTCAATTATCTTTGTCAATATCTTTGTAAAAAAGATAAAAGAGGATGGTGAGTGATAATTTAAAAATCTGTATTATAATAATAATTATATTATATTTCCCTACACAATCCAGTAAATCTAAAATAAAAGGATAATAATGTCTTTATCATTATTAATTACAAGGTTATTAACTACTTGGACTTGGTTTTAAACAAAAGACAAGACTATTACCAATAGTTTTCTTAATTTAAATTAATAGTTTATAGTTAAAGTATTTGAATGTGATAGTAATCTTGTATAATATAGTTATAACTATAGACTATAACTGAATAATTGTAAGAGTATTATAGTAATAGTACATGTATAGTGTAATTAAAAATATATAATTAATTAGTACTATATTACTAGTCCACAACCAAATAAAATCTAAGAAAAATGTAACAAAATTAGTGAGTTACTGGCATCTTTCTATAACTTATTTAGTTCTGCCCAAATAACAATAAAAAGTCATCAATAACAGAAGCCATTTTTCTTCCGTTTGCTATTGCAAGGAGTGACTGCATTGCATGTGAATTGTTTTTTAGCTCGCCTGGCTTTTTCCCGCTTTTACTATAAACACCAACTGCGCGAGGGATTAGGCGCGGTTTTCTGGCGCGAATAACCAGATCACGGCAACCCGCCTACCGGCCGCCTCTATATACGTACACTTATACTAGGACCTACTGTCACACTGCTGGTTGTCTGTGTTATACCGTGTTCTACTGTAACACTGCTGGTTGTCTGTGTTATACGGGGTCCTACAGTCACACTGCTGGTTGCCTGTGTTATACTATGTTCTACTGTAACACTGCTGGTTGCCTGTGTTATACTATGTTCTACTGTAACACTGCTGGTTGCTTGGTTTATACTAGGACCTACTGTCACACTGCTGGTTGCCTGTGTTATACTAGGTCCTACTGTCACACTGCTTGTTGTTTGTGTTATACTAGGTCCTACAGTCTCACTGCTGGTTGTCTGTGTTATACTTGGTCCTTCTGTCACACTGCTTGTTGTTTGTGTTATACTAGGTCCTTCTGTCACACTGCTTGTTGTTTGTGTTATACTAGGTCCTACTGTCACACTGCTTGTTGTTTGTGTTATACTAGGTCCTACTGTCACACTGCTTGTTGTTTGTGTTATACCAGGTCCTACAGTCACACTGCTGGTTGTCTGTGTTATACTAGGTCCTACTGTCACACTGCT
>MUZC01000074.1:41695-73142 GCA_002072015.1 Radix auricularia
AGGTCCTACAGTCACACTGCTGGTTGTCTGTGTTATACTAGATCCTACAGTCACACTGCTGGTTGTGTGTGTTATACTAGATCCTACAGTCACACTGCTGGTTGTCTGTGTTATACTAGGTCCTACAGTCACACTGCTTGTTGTCTGTGTTATACTAGGTCCTACAGTCACACTGCTGGTTGTCTGTGTTATACTAGATCCTACAGTCACACTACTGGTTGTCTGTGTTATACTAGGCTCTACTGTCACATTACTTGTTGCTTGGTTTAAACTAAGTCCTACTGTCACTCTACTGTTGCCTGTGTTATTTTTGGTCCTACTAAAAAGTTCTGTCACGATTAATGAGCCATCTCTATATTCCACACTGCATTAACCTCATCTAGTATTTCATCACTCCAAACATATAAACTCTCCTAGTTCTCTCTGCCTTCTTCCCCTATATCTTAGATATACAGACGCTCCTTCTATGCAGAAGATAATTGCGTCCACAGACCATGATAGATGATCTGTTGGCAAGTGATGCAGCGTTCACAGGCCACGGCTATAGGGGTTCCACGCATTACCCCAGCCGCCTAACTATTGTCTAGTTAGGTACCCATTCGGAGCTGGGTGACTCGGGGACTCCTCAGGCCGCGAGAACAAATCCTCACCTTTGTGTGGATTCGAACCCGTGACCATCGGTATGACTGTCGAGAGCGCTACCTCTCTCTCTTCCAACTAACTCTATACAGTCATTCACTATTCATATGGCCCCTCCCTTGACATCGCAACGACTGAAAACATTCCATAAGATCTGGCAAGGGTGGTCATATTTCAAAACATTACAGCAGTGATTCTCATACTTTTGACGACATGCATTGAAACCCAAAAATACGAAAATTTGGATATTAATTTTTAATCCTTTTTTATGATAGACGTGTATTTTTAGCTCAACTCTATTATCAAATAAATTTTCACAAACGTTCAATGACCAACCGCTTATATGGAAGAAGAGACTGAGAATCTTCCCAAGAGCCTCTCCGAAATGAACATAATAATAGTACTAAGAACGTGTAGAGGAACACATTTCAAAGGTACGTAACCACTGATCCGTGATATGTTGATATGTCTCAGGCTTTCCTATGCATTTTTTCGGTCACGGTTCAAATCATTTTCTAAAAAGTTTAATTTTTATTTATAAAAACTTTTACTTTTAAATGTAACGTTTTCCTCTTTGCCTTTTTTTGGGGATGACGCGTGAATGGACTGTGTAACTCTGTTATAGGCCACGTACTGTGTGAAATTTTCTAGTGGTGATTCATCGTTTGATCTAGGATAACAGCTTTATGTAATGCCATGGTCTTGGTTATTTGAAATACTGATGTATTCAGGTCAGTTGATGTGCCTTCGCTTGCTGTGGTCGGAGACATCCGTATGTGCATGAGGCCGGAATTTTGATAGGATCCGTGCTTGACATCAGATAGATTAGATCAGCCTCTCTATTTCAGTTAGACATAAACAAAAAAAATGATAAAATTTGTTATTAATAAACATCACAGTTTCCAGCAACCGCATACATAAAAAGGGAGGGGACATTTTGGTGAGTACTACATTTTTATATCCGTAGATGAAGTCCTTTGTTTAAAAAAAAAATATTTATTTATATTGATTGAAACAGTCAAACACATTAGTATCAAATGTATCCTTAGAAAAACTGTCAAAATGCTGTCTACATGATTAACACAGTAGAACGCCAAAAACTTAATTTTTCATCTAAACATTTATTTATGTTGATTGAAACAATTAAATATATTAGTATCAAATGTATCCCTAGAAATACTTTCAAAGTACTGTCTACATGATTAACACAGTAGCATGCCAAAAACTTAATTTTTCATCTAAACATTTATTTATGTTGATTGAAACAGTTAAATATATTGGTATCAAATGTATCCCTATAAAAAACTGTCAAAGTACTGTCTACATGATTAACACAGTAGCATGCCAAAAACTTAATTTTTCCACTAAACATTTATAATCTGATAGACACATTTCCAAAGTTAATTTGTATATTTTTTTCTCAATTGATAACATTTATTGAATGATACCTTTGTACAAGGAAAACTGTCGTGCCATTTTCTTTAAAGACATGAGATACAAAATTTTAAAATCATAGTTTACAGGTGTTTAAAGAAAAAAATAGCGCAAGATTTGCTGGGGCAGGAAGCAAGGTTGTGTACCGTTGCTTTTTTCCGCTCCCTTACTTACCAAATAAATGAAATTACATTTTTTAAAAAAACATTAAGAATTTGGCCCTTTCACACACAAAATATAAGTTAAAATCCATTTCTTCGTCTGTAATTTTTTTTTACTATTATTATACTTCAGAATATTAGATAATTAAAATAGTTAAAAGACATATTTATATAGTTGCAAAAAAAAAAAAAAAGATAATAATTCAGGAGTTTTTTAACGTTATAAAAAATCTCAAATTATTCATACCTTTTTGGTAACCTTAAATCTCATCCCAAAACTAAACCACAACCTAACCCTATCCGAAACATAAATCTAACCCTATCCCTATCCTAAACATAAACCTCTGCCTTAACTAACACTGAACCTAACTTGAAGTAACCCCACTACAAAATCTCTAAAACCTTCCCTAAACTATTTAACCCTTTTCCAAGACATAACCCTCAAACTTAACTAAACCCTACAACCAAAGGCGTCACGAGGGATGGTGACACCCGGGATGATAGCTCATGGTGTCACCCCCTTACGACTCAACCAATTGAATTCCTCCGAGTTTATCTAGTGAAAAATAATGTGAACATTCCGAATTTAACAATTTGGTGTCATCCCCTATGATGGTGTCACCTGGGGCGTTCCGCCCCCACCGAAACCCCCTAGTGACGCCACTACCTACATCTCACCCTAAACAGAACCTCAAATCTAAACAAATCCTGAAACCTAACTCTAAATCTACCCTAATTTAGACATTTTTGAAAGGACGATATAGATTTTTAGTTTGAAAGCAGTAAATTAAACTTAATGATTTTTTTTTTAATTACACTTTTAAAAAATGTATTATGTTGTGTTTATTAATATATGAACAAAAAAAGACGGCTGGACAGGGAAGTCAATAGTGCGCTCGCCTCACAAGCTGAGACGTGTGGGATCGAGCCCACGCTAAAGCAACAATAAAAATGATGATGAATGACTATGACTAAAAAGTCCTCAACTGACACCTGGAGAGAAGAAACGCGCCGCCAAGATCTACAAAGCCCCGAAAAAGTTCAAATGAAACGTTAGAGCCCCATTCGACCACAAGGATATGGGAAACACACACTCACTTAATAAAAACGACTGCTTCAGTGCTAAATGAAGAAGAAGGAACCAGAAATCCGTGAATAGTACTATTTTTAAAATTTGACAAAAAAAACTTTGGGAATTCTCTAAACATTTTGAAGTAGTGTCAATTAAAAGCATAGTGTACATTGTACACATTTTGAAATTTGTTAACATTTAAGGCTAAAAATATTTTAAAAGATACATTCTTGATACTGTGTATACCAGGTACTTCAAATAAAGTCAAATATTGTGATCGTGGCACTAAAAAAAGAAAGACAATTTATCTGTTATTTAATTGAAAAAAAATCCGAAACAACAAAAAAGTTGATTTAGCAAGCAAATACTTTTATTTCAGATCATTGTGTCGTAATATAACTTTACGATCTCTATTCAATAAATTATGCATATTAACATTATTTAATTTGTAAATTTCTTTTTTTATTTTCAGTTTGAAACATGGAGACTTAAAACTATATCATGGGAATAAACACAAAATATAAAAAAACTAGAAATTTGTTGTAGCCCTCCTACTACCAATAGGCAAAGATGAGTCTTGTTTTATTATTGATATTTCTAATTACAAGGGCATTAACTCTAACATTACCGGATAATGGAGAAAGAACTTTAGAGCGCTTGTATAGAGACTCAAAGAAAACACCTCTAAGTGTTATGGATAAATCGCCATGTCATGTGACAACAACAGAACAAGACGTCATTGTGGATTGTGCCAACAAAAATTTGCATAACCTAAGGCCAGAGTGGTTTCCCCCAAACACAACTAATTTGAACCTAGAAGGAAATCTCTTAGACTCAATCCCCGATGGAATATTTGAAAACTGCTCTCAACTTCAAACACTGAATCTGAACAACAATAAAATTAAAACGATCATGCCCAGAGCTTTCCTTGGATTACATAAATTGGAAAATCTTTATTTGGGAATGAATCAACTTGACATCTGTGATAAAAGATTTTCAGTTTCAGCATTTGAACCACTTGACAATCTGAAAGTGTTGGATTTATTTCAAAATTTACCATTTGATAAGGACCAGTACTGTTACGGTTTTATTGGTAACATTGTTAGTCTGACGTCACTCTCCATTGACACACAAGGTAAACACGTGTATTTTGGTGAAGAGTTTCGAAATTTGACCAAACTTGAAAAGTTGAGAATTACTGGTGATGCCGAAATTATAACAGACGACAGTTTCAAGTACTTACAGAACTTGAGATATTTGAGTCTTGACACTTTGGAGTCTTTGAATAATATTAGCTTTAATTTCCTCACTCCACTTGTTAATTTGGATCAATTATATATTGTATACTGCTATATCGGCGTAAAAAATACATTAAGTTTGTTACACCCGTTAGCTGGAAGGAACATGACAACTATTTATTTACAAAATGTTGAATTGTTCCAGCCTTGGCTTACAAACGAAAAACATTTCCTAGACGGTATGTTAGACTCAAATACCACATTGTCACTTCGTCAAATTTGTGTTTCGGATTTTACGTTTATTCATTCACATTTATTCTATTTGGAATATGGCGCACTTGAAAGCGAGACTTGGAACCAGTGTCTACAGTATCTTGATTTGTCTAGAAACCCATGGCAGGGCAACCTTCACGCTTTTCTAGTGTTGACAAGAATGAAAAACTTGAGAAGCATTACTGTTAACGATATCATACCAAATAACTTTGAATTTAGGTCTTTGAATTCAGTTTTTATTACTGCGTCTCAAAACTCCAGTTTGAATAAACGATTAAATTCTCTTTTAGAAAATACAGCGCAGTTTAAAACCAGTTTCAGAAGAGGTAAAGATAAGAACCAGGTTTCGTGGAAAATCACTGAGTCAAGATTTCTACAGGAACGTAATGTATCGAACAAAAAGAATGTAGATATTTTGAATTATAACACACAGCACGTGTCAAAAGATTTAACATCATTTATATTATGGGTGTCTAGAACTCTTACTTTCATAAGCATGAGTGGCGTATCTAATATAGCTGATCTTAGCATAGATTTAATTTTTCAAGGAGCCGAAACGTTAAACTATATTGACATATCAGACAGCGGATTTCATAAATTCACAGGTCGTATTAAAGGTTTGTCTGGTTTAAAGATCTTTAAAGCGTCTGGAAATGACATGTCAATTATATCAGAAACTTTTTTCGATACCTTTCCGGCACTTGAAGAACTAGAAGTTGCAAACTGTGGCTTTGATATCAATTTTATGTTTACTAATGGAACAAGGCTTCTATCAAATCTTATAAACTTACAGCGTCTTGATCTGTCATCAAATTCCTTGAGTATGTTATCCCAGGGTATGTTTTGGAGCAACTTAAATCTTACAGAATTAAATCTATCTGGAAACCGATTTTTTGAGATTCAATTTTCTGTGAACAACATACGAAAACTCACAAGTCTTGACATTCGCTACAACACCTTCACATCATTGCCTAAACACATCACTAGTCAAATGGAATTTTTGGCGGAAAAAAGAGAGAAATTTGAGTTGTTCTTAGATGGCAATATCCTATTCTGCGCATGTCAAAACATCAAGTTTCTTCAGTGGCTTCGTTTGACGGCAGTCACTCTAGATCTAGATGGAAACTTTACTTGTATCAATGAACAAGGTGTCCTAACTTACACGGACGCTTACATCGACCTGGACGGTTTCTGGCGCCAATGTTGGGGTCAGTTTTTCTTCTACTTTTCTCTCATTCTATTTTCTTTAATGACCATTGTGTTCCTATGTGCATTTGTCATCAACAAATACAGAACTTACATCGTTTCTCAGTTGTTGGGAATTTTCTTTGGTTTTAGACAACATCTGCCTGGAGATTATAAGATAGGAGTATTTTTTGCTTACGAAGATCTGGATTATCAATTTGTCACAGGTGAACTTATAAGATTTGTGGAACAAAGACTTGGAATGTCAACATACATACGTCATCGTGACCTTCTCCCCGGAGTTGTGTTAGGGGAGGCAATCGCCGACGCCATCGCCTCATGTTGGAGAACAGTGATTATAATCAACCAAGATTTCCAAGACAGCAGTGAATATTTCCAGTTCACTTGTAGGTCAGCTGTGTCCATGATAAACCTCGCAAACCCATTTCGTGTTCTGGTGTTGGTCACTGAACGATACCGTCACAGGATTCCACGAGACATTTTGTCTGCTATACAGGAAGATAACATTGTGGTGGTTGAAAGATTGGAGATGGATGGAGTGATGCAGGAATTACTCAGAAATAGACTTACACGATAACAGAGCAGCATTTCTTTTGTTTTTTTCAGTTTTAATCGTTAAGAGCCATTATCTTAATCTTTGTTATGTTCAATTGCAGCTTGGCATGGCCATTACTGTCTGAAGGATTTGACCAGAGATGGCCGGTATGTTATCAGGTGGGTGTCCAGAACGCTCCCTTTCCTTACCATTTTTGGAATGTTTCCCAATGCTGCGCCGCCGTTTTGTATGATACTGAAATAGGAGACTCCTGTCCCTTCCGCCTCCAGCTAATATTCCCAATGCTATAAGGCTCCCACGAGATTTTGAGGATATCCTCTCTCTTTGCCATCAATAGCCTCTATGTCCGTATTTAAGACTGGTATAAAATTGCTTCTTTGGGAGCATATTTTCTGATATGCCAAAGACGTGCTCCCCCCACCCACGATGCATTGGAGCTGCATCAGGCTCGTGTAGATATTCTGGGGTTCTGTCCCGACGAATTTTACCTTTAAATTTTACCTTCCATTTGTTTTTGAGAATTTCTCTAAACCCTTTATGAAAGTATTTCAAAAACTTTACATGGCTTTGGTACACTGTAACTAATACACTTGGTAGTTCTAGAGTAGGGAGCAGAACTGTTGGAAAAGTATTTGTTTAGTTTGAGTTGTGATTCCCCCCCTCCCTGCCTCTGTTCCAGACACTGTCAAACAGGCAGCGAAATGTTGCACGGGCCTTCAAGTTATGGAAGTTTGTATATTGGTGGAACGAGTAGGAAAATAACAAAACTAAAACAGGAATACATTGAAGAGAGCAAAATTAGGGTAACACTGCATTTAGGCTTATAGATCAGTAAATGAATAACATGTAAGCAGGGTATGAGTGAGCCTGACAGGAGGTAGCAGAACAGCGAACTATTTGCTTCTTGCAGTAACGTTCGCAGCTTTGTGTTGTCCTTTCAGCAACTCATGCACTGTTTACATGTTTTCCATTTACTCATACTTTGAAGAATGGAGATATCGTTAGAGATCTCATAAAAAATCCTAGTCTTAAAATAATAGAGTGAAGGATTTGAATTAGAGATGGAAAGAGAGATAGATGTAGAGAGAGAGAGAGAAAGATGTAGGGAGAGAGAGAGAGAGAAAGACTTAGAGAGAGAGAGATATATACGTAGAGGAGGGAGAGCTACAAAGGGTCAGATATGACCAGTGATTTACGGACCAAAATTATCTATTTATATAGTTTATTTTTATTTACCCTTGTTCGTGTTAATATTGTATTTAAATTGAAATCCGTTTTCCATTAAATTTAAAATTTTGAATTTTTTAACTTTCCTAATTTTTACTCTTAAAGTAGGTCGATGTCATTTTTAAAAATAAATTAAATTAAACTTTGTTTAGATTTAATCAGGACTGTTAACGATTAATTTAACTTTAATAGTTAACGTTTGAAAATTTAACGATTAATTAATGTTTAATTTTGATAAAGCCAAAACTTGAAATGTATGATGGCATAAGTAACACTTATTAAACACCTTTGTTGAAAATGTAAATAACACTCGAAGGACTCCTTTATATGAAATCTTTTAACCAACTACGCAAAAGAACAAGTGATGAGCGGATCTAATTGACAATATTAAAGTCTCGAGCTGAACAATCATTCACATACAACTGAGGTCAGTGGTATGCACAAGGAATGACATTATAGGATATTTCTAGTCATTTAGCTTCCACCATTGTAGAGGGTTTATGTATTCAAGAACTTTCATCTCCATTTCGTAGCGCAGTATGTCACCAGAAGAGCTTACGTCATTTTCCGTCTCTGAGTCAGACTCCATTACTGCCATTAGCTTAATACGCTTTTCAATTGGTTTGATAAGTAGGTTAAGTGTTAGAACCATGGTAGGCAAACTTGATAAACATTTGGAATATGGTAGGTAAATTTTAGCAACATTTGGAACATGGTAGGTAAACTTTAGCAACATTTGGAACATGGTAGGTAAACTTTAGCAACATTTGGAACATGGTAGGTAAACTTTAGCAACATTTGGAATATGGTAGGTAAACTTTAGCAACATTTGGAACATGGTAGGTAAACTTTATCAACATATGGAACACTCCCGACAGTCAATAAGTTATAATTAAAACGTTCTTGTGATCGCCAGTAAATTTATTTTTTATCGGTCGCTATATTTAAAAAAAAACAAAAAACTTTTTGACTTCCAATAATTTGTAAGTGATTGGTAAAAATAATTTAATCGTTAAATTTATTAAAACTTCCTTGTCGCCTGAGGCTGAAAATGATTGTGCAAAATATGTGGTAAGGATATTAGCTTTAATCCAATTAACATTATAGGTTTTAGTATTTAAGGTTTTTACTGTGGCCCTACCTGTAGGTTCCATTTTGCACTATAGGAATATAGGTTTTTGTTGTTATTTTTAGAAATTGCATTGTTTAATTATTTATTTTGTGGGTTTCGACTAAGATTTTGAGTCAAGTGTTTAAACTGTAAATATTTTTATATAGCCTTTTAACATTGGTAGCCTTAAATTTGTTAACAAGTTCTCTTTTATGTTTGCATCGGTTTTTTTTTTTAAAATACAATTTAACCAGAATAAGTTAAGTTTTGTATGTTAGTTTTTTTAAAAACAATATTAGAAGATATTGATTGCAATTGCTGTTACGGACGCTAATATTTGAGTTGGTTTGATACTTGTGGCACAACTTCTTGTGCAATAATCCATTTTTAAATTTATATTTTTAGATGTTATATCTGTATGGCTTATTTATCTTTTCAAATGTTATGCTTTCATGAATAAGTTTATTTTTTCAAATGTTATATCTTTAAGACTAAATTTATGTTTTCAAATGTTATGTCATTATGGCTGAATTTATCTTTTCAAATGTTATATCTTTCAGGCTAAATTTAACTTTTCAAATTTCTTATTTTTCAGTCTAAACTTACCTTTGCAAAATGTTATCTTTCAGGCTGAATTTATCTTTTCAAATGTTATACCTTTAAAGGCTAAATTTACAACAAACCAATGGCTCTTTTGTAAATGTTAGAACTTATACATTGAAATATTTTACACTCTGAAAGTTCCCTATGTCAGGACTTGTTATAAAATCATTAACCTCATTTCACCACATCAGAATAATTAATTAATTTTTTTTCTATTTATAGATTTCAAATGTTATATCTTTAAGAATAAATTTATCTTTTCAAATGTTATATTTTTAAGGCTAAATTTATCTTTTCAAATGTTATATCCTTAAAACTAAATTTATTTTTTTCCAATGTTATATCTTTAAGTTTAACTTTTCCAATATTATATATTTCAGGCTAATTTTTTCTTTGCAAATGTTATATCTGTAGCCGAGTGGTGGGCTATGTTGATTTGTTAAATTCTCAAAATTAACACAAATAGATAAACGAAATGCAGGTCGTGAGAACTATAGTTTTATACTTATTTAAAATAATAAAACAATCATGGAGATCAACCACACATGGAAAACACCAAAACAGGAAGTCCGTCAGTTTGATGACGACAAGCCATAGTAACTCCTCTTGTGGTGCTCTTTGGTGCTTATAATTGTCACATACGCCGAAAGCAAGGCGCCAAGCGATGCGTAAGGGGGAAGCAGTTGGGGCGCGGTTGTGGCGCTGGCACACAGCCACATATCTTTAAGGCTAAATTTATCTTTTCAAATGTTATACCTTTAAAGGCTAAGTTTGCAACAAACCAATGGCTGTTTTGAAAATGTTAGAACTTATACCTTGAAAGCTCCCTATGTCAGGACTTGCTATAAAATCATTAAACTCATTTCACCTCATCCAAATAATTAATTAAATTTGTTCTTTCTTTCTGTTTATAGATTTATAGACTCTACTTTGGCTAATAGGTAAAAAAATTTCCTGGTTTTTTAAAGTCTTTTTCAATATTGGAATGCATATTATCAAATACTTGAACACATGAGTGACCAGGAATATATAATTTTATGGTTACTGACTAAATGTGTGGATGTTTGTTAAAAAAAAAATGAAACAATTCAAATGATATTATTATATTTTTATTTTGTTGTACACATGAGTCAATGTAAGATTCATTAATTTTTTAAATCTCAGATTTTCACAAAAGCTAAATTTATATCATTGTCAGCTCTCCCAGATCAATTATCTAGCATTTTTTACAGTTACCTATGTGCACTTTAGAAGAATATTCAGTCAAATTATACAAATTTTATTTTATTTTGAAAAAGACAATGCAAAAAAAAAAAAGACCCGGTGTGAGCTCAGGTGAGAGAAATTAAGTTTTGTAAATCAGATCTAATGACAACATCAACGTGTTCATCATTCAGATCATTTTCGTGTGCTATACGCGTAGCTTTTTTATTATCAATGTGAGAAGCATACTTTTTCTTGCTATTTTTTCTGTTCAGGTATTTTGTTATTGCGCCACGTTCACTATTTCACAGAGAGCACATTTGTTGCGATGTGAAAATTAATATTAAACTCTGTGTTAAAAATATATCCACAATAAGAACATTTTACAGGTGTCTGACCTAGTTCAAGTGACAGCTCTAAATAAAACTGCTTTACAACACTCATGAATGTTAGACATATCTTTTTAACATTTGTAAGTGTTAAAACCTTGTTATTCTGTACTTTCTGCAAAATTGGTTCACCATACCGCTTTGACATGTTGTGCAATGATAGATTGAAGTGTGGAATTTATTCCAGGGGCAATAACTTTTGTATTTTAAAAATCATTGTTGATTTATTGTCACCAAAAAGAAAACCATAGGACACAGGTGACGTGCGTCACGTTTGAATAACACAAAAATTTACACAGATAAAATGACAAATGTACACAGTTAAAATGACAAATTTACACAGATAAAATGACAAATGTACACAGATAAAATGACAAATTTACAACGCTGAGAGGTTATACTAGTATCTTGATTTTATATTTTACAAAATGTAGTTCACAGAAAACACAAAATTCAGATTATATTTGAAATAGCAAATACTTTTGTTTCCTTTTTAAAACGACAGTTCCACAATACAGGTATTGAATAGAAAATGTATGTAAATAATTAAGGCTAATAAAACATTAAGTCATAATAATAAAAACATTTCAAATTTTAAGCATCTTTTGTTTCTATTAAATTCAACTATATTTTATTAAAATTATTTAAAATGTTTACATAAAACATTGATTATTAATTTATAAACAATGGAAATAAGCAATTACAAAGACTGGCATTTTGGTCATTTTGTATACATATTTCAAGGGTTTTGGTCTGGAGGGGCCCACACGTACCCAATTTTCAGGGGCCAAAACATTTCTAACTTAAAATGTTTTTCAGGTAATTCTTGTACTCACTAAATCCCGTAACGTAACAAATGTATGCATTTTTTGTTAAAAGGTAAAACAAATTTCGTATATTATTATTAACACCTGTAGTATTATAACTCATATAGAATAGTGCAACGTGTGTATTGTCATAAGAACAACAATGAATCTACGTTTATGAGGGATCTAATACACACAGAAGATGAAACAATTAGAAAAATTTTATGGTAGAAAATTAACTGTTGGCGGAAATCAACATTCTAAGGATTTATAAAATTTTTAACTTCGTCAAACCAACAAAGGTAACCACATATATTTAGAAATACATTAATATGTTTGATTATGTTTGTGTTGGAATTACAAAGTTTATTATGATCCTGTTGGAACTACAAAGTTTATTATGATCATGTTGGAACTACAAAGTTTAATATCATCCTGTTGGAACTACACAGTTTAATATGATCCTGTTGGAACTACAAAGTTTAATATGTTCCTGTTGGAACTACAAAGTTTATTATGATCCTGTTGAAACTACAAAGTTTATTATGATCCTGTTGGAACTACAAAGTTTAATATCATCCTGTTGGAACTACAAAGTTTAATATGTTCCTGTTGGAACTACAAAGTTTATTATGATCCTATTGGAACTACATCAGGGATGCCCAAACTTTTGCATGGCGGGCCATATTCCTTTATGCAAAGATATTCGCGGGCCGGGTTAAAATAATAATATAAAAATGATATAGTATGATGAGTTTTTATTGTAAAATTTTAATGTGAATGGTGAAACCGAGATCTTGAATGCAGTAAGTGGTGAGGTCAGTTTCAATGCCATGGTTTTGATATGTATGATATCACGTAGTTGAGAGTCATTTATTTCGTCCTCACACAGATCTTGTTAAAATTCATAACTGAAAATGTCTGCTTACACAAGTATATCGAGCCAAACAAGCTAAGCATTTTTTAAAACAAATGTTCGAATTCCTTTTAATCTCTCTTTAACCATGAAGCTCACTTTAAAAGTCAAAGAGAAGAAATTGTCTGCTGCGACATTCACCATCAGTTTACAGCTCAATGAATTCCCGCTGCAGATTGTCGCAGTATTATCAAAATCTAAAGAGAAAGATGAAGATTCAACAAAAACAACCATGTTTATCTTTTCAATAGTTATTAAGTCATGAGAGAGTCTTTGAAATTCATCAGCCAAGGATGTGATATCTGCCTCATACCTATGCATTTGCCAATTGAAGCTTCTTTTGGTAAACTTGAGCGGATTTCTTGCAGTGAGGGGAAATGTGTGGTATTAACTACATTTGAAAAAGTTCACTTTGAAAAAGTTGCAGCTTGTTCCCAAAGTCCTTGATTTGTAAATATAATTGGCTTACCACTGCATTGTGCCCTTGGAGAATTGTGCTAAGAAGGTTTATATGTCTTTTCACATAACTAATAATGCAAACTATGCAAGACAAGCGTCAGATAGTTCTGGAAATGGTTTTTCCTTATCTTCCATGTACTGCCCAATTTCTTTTTTAATGTGTAGACGCGCTGAAGTGCTGTCCCCCGACTAAACCATCTTATATCATTGTCATACATAACATCTTTGTATTCTCTCTGAATGTCAAGAAGACACTGCTAAAACTGGCTATTAAACAGGGTTTTAGAGCAAATAGAGATCATATCCTATATCACTAGCTTAAGGACATGATCACATGAAAGGTGTTTAGCACAAATAACTTCTATATGAAGTTTAAAAACTTTGCCAGCCTGACTAAGCTGACTTTGTTACAGACAAGTTTTGCTAGTCAACTGTGCTCACGAGGCATGGCGATAGCCATCAGCAAAAAATAAATATATCGTTAGTTTTATTTGGTTATTTAACTTCACAGACAGCAGAACAAACAGAACAAAATACATTTGTTACCCTTGTGAGTCTTTAAGTATAAGACTGAAGTCTAGTAATTGGTAAACAATACAATGTTATCGACTTTTGCCATTCTTTGACGTTATCAAAACGGTAAAACTTGTCGACTTTTCTTATATTTAATGTTGCTAAAAGATAATACGTTAGTTAATTAATTATTTCAGATGAGGTCGCGGGCCAGTAAAATTGCCTCGCGGGCCGGTTTTGGCCCGCGGGCCGGACCTTGGGCATCCCTGAACAACATGATTTAATATGATCCTGTTGGAACTACACAGTTTAATATCATCCTGTTGGAACTACAAAGTTTAATATGATCCTGTTGGAACTACAAAGTTTAATATGATCCTGTTGGAACTACAAAGTTTAATATGATTCTGTTGGAACTACAAAGTTTAATATGATCCTGTTGGAACTACAAAATTGAATATGATCCTAGTGTCCTTATGTCAAATTATATTGTTTTTACGCGACGAATTGCTATAGGTTCATTTGAGTAATTTTTCAGACTCTCTCTTCATTTATCGAATGTTTCTTTGACTTTGTTAGCCTTATAATTTGGTTCTAGTTCACGGGCAAATGATA
The DNA here is from genome assembly GCA_002072015.1 of Radix auricularia. NCBI lineage: Eukaryota > Metazoa > Mollusca > Gastropoda > Lymnaeidae > Radix > Radix auricularia. The sequence continues at coordinate 56,117 of MUZC01000074.1, forward strand.
ACTTTGATTTTTAACAGTTAAACTGCAATTTTACTTCAAAAGATGAGAAAGTTCGTGGCTGTTAAAAATTGTGTATTTGTCTATTCTGTCTTTGTCTATGTATTAATGGCCCAGGATTAATATTTTAATATCCTTGCTCATATAGTATATGTTCTAAGTTATCGGGGAAGCGGATTTAGCGGTTTACAATATTAAGTGTACTCATTCATTTACTGTCGGTATTGACGTTTACTATAGAGTTTAGCTCTCGTATAATCAGATATTCAATAATTATATTACCCAATTTTACATAATAATTGGGCCTGTTAAATTGTCACTTGATTTATGTTTTTCAAAAAGTCTCTAAAATGGTCTCCAGTACAATTACCCAGAGGCGTCACTAGGGTTGGTGTCACCCGGGGCGGTAGCTCATGGTGTCACCCGGGGCGGTAGCTCATGGTGTCACCCCCACATGATTTAACCCATAGAAATCCTCCGAGTTTTTCAGTGCCAAATAACGGGAATATATAGAATTTTACGGTCTGGTGTCACCCCCCTGATGGTGTCACCCGGGGCGGCCCGCCCCCTCCGCACCCCCCTAGCGACGCCACTGCAATTACCCGAATGATATACGTTTACTTCTAACGCCAAGAAAAGAATAAGTCACTTAGCGCCCCTTGCTAGACAGACCAATGTTTAATTGGTAAGTGTCTTTCTTCAGCCCGCACTTTTTACATTATCGGTATTATTAGGTCTGTTAAATGTATAATAGGGAAATGTCAGGAAAGTTATTTTATCATGATTATATTTTCGTGCATTTGTGCAAGTATATAGAGCTATAATTATTTTAAATTTTATTTTTAAAAATAGCTGAATTATTTCTAAAATAATGCAAAAAATCGGCACACAAAATAATATCATATCTACGCTTAATTAAGAGATCTTAAACATAAAATTATAATCAGTATTTTTTTTTTGAACTTTGATTTGTGTTAAAAGTAATCCTACTGTTGTCTTTATCAATACATACATGTGATTTTCTTAAAAAGAAATAAAATTTCTTCAACTACAATAACATATTTTACAAGATAATTAAATCCATCAGCCATACAAGTTTAAGGACATAGATGACTTTCTTATTATTTTTGCACTTACACTCAGCATGATCATCGCAAGTTTTGATATTGGCTTGTTTCTAAATGGCGTCAGATGATCTCATATAATTATATGTAGAAATACTACTAGACAGTAGCAGATGCAAGAATACCAAACACAAATAAACAAAAATAAACAAAATAGATAAAATAATTTTTATTTGATTTATTCGGCTTTAAATATGAAAACCTAAAAATGTTTAAATTAAAAAATAAAGTTTGTGAAGATGTTGACCTAAAAATATTTTCCTGATCTTGTTATTGCTATAGCAAAAGATCTTTCATCGTCAGATTTAAAAAATAAAATATATAAATAGATTTCTTTCACTTATCTTGAGAGGAGAGACCTGTATACCTTCACAACTAATAAAACCTTAAGATTAGAAAGGGACATTTTTTAACCTTACACTTAACAGCACAACTTAGCATGATAGTGAGGATATGGCTAGCATTACACCTTAAAACTAACACATTATATGTAAGGATATGGCTAGCATTACACCTTAAAACTTACACATGATATGTAAGGATATGGCTAGTCTTACACCTTACAACTTAACATGATAGTTAGGATATGGCTAGCCTTACACCTTAAGTCACGTGATAATATAAATATTAGTAATCGAGAGATCACGGGAAGAGAAAAAGACGCTAGGTGGTGCGAGTGAAAGGCAATCGGTTGTGTATTAGTAGTTGAAGAAGAATGTGTGTGGAAAAATGGCAGGAAGCCTGATTAACTTCATCAGTGTATAAAGTGTACATACTTTTTGTGTTGGATTAAAATTAATTAGTTACCAAAGACTTCTGTGTTCTTAATGCTACTTGTCAGTATACGCCTACAAAGGGGAAAGGCCTGATTAGAAACATCAGATAAAGAAACAGTTACATTGGTGTCAGACGTAAAAAAAAAGGTGATGACAGAGTAGCAAGTCTTGCATCAGAATTTTGAAATCCAAACTACAACTACAAGAAGGTTGGCATTATTGCAGAATGCTGAAGAATTTACAAGATATGTAGTGTAGACATCTACAGTATTTTACAAAAAAGTGTAAACACGTTCATTTTTTAAAGGATAAATTTAGTGAATTCAGTTAATGTTCAAGTTTTTCCTTTGGACATCAATGGCGACGTATGACCTACTTGTGTTATAATGGAACTTTGTGAGTAAAGTTAAACACTACAAGTATTAACATTAGAAAGAAGTGTTCGGTGAATAAAGTAGAAAAACAGTGTCAGTGAGACATATGAACATTGAAATTAATCTGCGGCAGTGCATAAACTGTGACTGAAGATTTCAAAGTTCATTAATATTAATCAGCAACGTTCAAAGGTCAAAGTGCAAAGGACTGACCTACATAGGTCGTTTGATACAGTCGTCGTTTCCGGTACATTCCATTACACTAATGGTGTCAGTGAACACACAGCAACACTTGTACCCTATGTTATACGGTACATGTATCCAGGCATACAGCAACCAGCAACGTGTTGATGTCGCGTCGACATACCTCGCTCCAGTGCTACAACTCTATGTGTCAGCTGAGCTACAAGTTTCTGCACCTGCTCAACTCTACGTCTACGTCAAGTGTCAGCACAGATCAACCGGAAGTGCCCCAGGACTACACACTGGATGTAAACAATCAACGCAACACAGCTGAGTAACTATAAAGACTGTAGACTATGAACTGTATAAACATTTATTAGAAGTCCAGTGAGTGATATATTAAGAACCTCTTCTGTTACAGTGAACAATTAACATTGTTATGTTTGAAGTACAAACAGAACTTACTTCTGACAAATTCATTTGCTCGTACTAGAACTGTGAGTGACAATTCAAGTGGATAGTCTGTGTTAGTATTAATTTCAGAAAATATTCCAAATTCATTTCTTAATAGGTGGATTAATTTGAACTCAAAATTTCTAACCATTTTATTTTTTTGTAAACCTGAGGGAGCGTATATGCTGAGTATACTTAAGATCCTGTGTGTGGATACTTTGTTGCCTCATTTTGCCTAAATTTAATTTAATTTAATGGTTTAATTTAATGTATCACTTTTTGCATTAATATATGTATATGAACATTTTTTATTTCCACATATATTCTTGAATTTAGAATTTTTGTTTTGTGTATTATCATTGAAATAATTGATTTATTTAAGATATATGCATTTTAAATATAAATCTAATTTACATAGAGTGTATTTATACATTACACTTACAGTCATTTCTTGGTTAGTAACTCACACATTTCACATAGACAATGGATTTATACAAAGAAATCGATGCAGTAGCAGAAAAGAATGGATTAAGTGGAAAAGAAATGACAACTTTCATTGAAGAGAAAGTCAAAGAAGCTAAAGAAGAAAAGGAACAAAGACAAAAAGAAGCTGAAGAAAAAGAGAAGCTAAGAATAGCTGCAGAAAAAGAAAGAAGCTAAAGAAGAAGAGAAGCTAAGAATAGCTGCAGAAAAAGAAAGACAAAACGAAGTCGAAGAAAAAAAGAGGAAAAGACTAACAATTGAAAGAGAAGAAAGAGCAGCAAAAAGAGAGCTTGAGCAACTTAATATTGAGAAATTAAGATTACAACTTGAGTTACAGAACAAAGGGTATAATCCTGGTGATGACTCAAAAGAAAAGCCAACACCAAAGGATACAATCAAAGTAAGAAAATATGATGCCAAAAAAGAAAAAAATTGATGTCTACATAGACTACTTTGAATCGATTATGCAAATAAAGGGTTATAATGAGTTAGAGTGGTCAACACAATTAATGACTCATCTAACAGGTGAAGCATTCGAAGCTTACAATAGTATAGCTAAAGAAGACAAACACATATATGAAAATGTCAAAAAGCACTTTTATGTCATTTTGGAAAATCAGAAAATGATTATAGAAGAGAATTTCATGAAATAAGAATCAAGAGAGATAAAAATCCACAAATCATAGTACATGAAACTCAAGTTAAACTTAACAAAATGGCTAGAACTTTCAGAAATTGATACAAGCAATCCCAAAACCTTATTAGACATGGTCTTAATTGACAAATTTCTAAAAGTTGCAACACCAACTCTTTTCACATACTCAACTGATAAGAAAGTGCGTACTCAAGCAGAATTAACAAATGCATTACGTACATTTAAAGACTCTCACCCAGATGTAGAGATGGATAAGAGACAAGACATATTTGCTGCAATCTAAAATAAAAGACCAGAAAAAAGGCAAGGAACAAGAAATCAGAGTCTCCCAAAAACAGGCAACAGAAACACTATTTGTAGGTATTTGTAATAAATCAGGACATATGGAAAAACAATGTTACCACAATAGAGAACAACCAAAAAGAGTGTTCCCTAATGGAAGTCCAATAAGAAAGAGAACAAAAGAGAGATCTAGACAATGATATTTTGAAAACAAAGGTAGACAATCTTGGAGTGGTAGATACAACCAAAACTCCAGATACAGAAATTATGATCAGCCATGGAGAAGGAATGATCACTTTGAGGTAAAAGACACAGAAAAAACTGAACAAGAAACAACAAGATCAAGTGATACAGTTGCCACAATTAAAATCATGGAAAACTTAAATTTTACCCAGTATACATTAATATCAAAAAATGTATTTGTCTACAAGATTCTGGATGTACTACAATAGTTGTACACAGTAGCATGGTACAAAAAGATGACTATGATGGTCAAACAGAAACATTAATGATGGCCGATAGCACTAAAAGAGAATATAAAACTGCTATTGTCTACATCAACTCCCCATGGATCCAAGGCAAAGTTCGTGAAAGAGTTTTACAAGATGCCATTTGTGACCTCATAATTGGAAACGTTGAAGGTGTTGTTGACTATTCAGATGAAACGTATGAAGAATGGTACGACAACAATACTCAAATATATGCTAGTTTACAAAACATAGCCTCAATGAGAAGAAAAGAAGAATTAGACATTGATGTTAAAGACAACATAGTCTTAGGAAGCCAACCTATAACAAAACAATACTTCAAGAAACCTCAAGAAAAAGCTAAATCAATATATAAAATACACGTGAAACACAACAAAGAAGAAATGAAAACATAAAAATCAAAATCTAGTAATATTTTGACCACTATTACTAATTATAGATATGGCAGAAGAGATGAACATTGGAATTACAGAGATAGTAATGATGATTCTGAGACCATTAAAGTAAAATCATCTATAGTAGGAAGATTAATTGGTCGTAGAGGATACAGAATCAGAAACATTGAAGCAGACAGTAATTGTCAGATACAAATTTATCATGATTATGACTCATCTAATCTAGGTTTTGTTAAACTATCTGGAAGCAAACATTTTATCTCAAAAGCCAAGAGACTTATACAAGAATCTAGAATTAGGATTGTAAATATACACGATCGTTGTTATGGTTTATGAATTATTAAATCTTTATTAGGATGAAAAAGATCTTTAAAAGCCCAGTGCTTGATTTTACTTATTTGTAATATCATTGTTTTTCAACTATATTTTGGGTAATATATTGTGTGTAATTTCACGCATTATTTCATCTCAGATTAGCTTGAAATATTTTTTATTCATAATTGAAACCTTGAGACCAATACATAATGTAATGTAATTATATATATATATATAGATATGGTAGAATGATTTTATATAGTCATAAAGTAAAAGATATGATATGGTATTAACAAGGATACCTGATGAGTATATATATTGAACATCTTAACAGATTTTAATACACTTTTGATACAAATTAATTTTGAAAACTATATAAGTTCATTGTGCATACAATACTATTGGCCAAGTACAAAGTTGACATTAAATCTGTCAAAGTAAAGAATGCCAAACATCTTTACTGGTGCATTTTTTAAGATTTCTATTATGTGATAAGCACAACAAATGATAAGCTTGTTACAAGCTATTTGAGTTACACAATGATTTAAAATGTACAATCATACAGATTTTTTTTCCTTGAATGTTATGTTAGAACAATTCGTGCTTTATTTTACAAAAAATGAATAGTTAAATTTCAATGAATATGAGTATATATATAAATATGAATGTTCAGATAAATGTTGCATGAGTAAAAATGTGAATATGATAAAGTATAGATATGAGTAAGATTATTTTATTCAAGATTAATTTTATTGTTTATTACCAAAAATGTTCTAGGTTAAAAACTTTTTTTTTTTGAAGAAGGGTTAATGTCACGTGAAAATTTGCATATTAGTAATTGAGAGATCACGTGACAAGAAAAAGACGCTAGGTCGCGCGAGTGAAAGGCAATCAGTTGTGTGTTAGTAGTTGAAGAAGAACGTGTGAGGAAAAATGGCAGGAAGCCAGATTAACTTCATCAGTGTATATAGTGTATATACTTTTTGTGTTGTATTAAAATTAATTAGTTACCAAAGACTTCTGTGTTCTTAATGCTACTTGTTAGTATACGCCTACAACAGGTAAAGGCCTAATTAGAAACATCAGATAAAGAAACAGTTACACATTACTACTTAACATGATAGTTAGGATATGGCTAGTCTTAAAATTTAACATGATAGTGAGGATATGGCTAGCCTTACACTGTAAAAGTTAACATGATATTTAGGATATGGCTAGCCTTACACCTTAAAACTTAACATGATATTTAGGATATGGCTAATCTTACACCTTACAACTTAACATGATAGTGAGGATATGGCGATCCTTAAAACTTAACAACTTAACATGATAATTAGGATATGGCTAGCCTTACACCTTAACATGATAAATAGGATATGGCTAGCCTTACAGCTTAACATGATAGTTAGGATATGGCTAGCCTTACAGCTTAACATGATAGTGAGGATATGGCCAGCCTTAAAACTTAACATGATAGTGAGGATATGACTAGCCTTACAACTTACAACTTAACATGATAGTGAGGAAATGGCTAGCATTACACCTTAGAAAATTAACATGATAGTTAGGATATGGCTAGCCTTACAGCTTAGCATGATAGTGAGGATATGGCCAGCCTTAAAACTTAACATGATTGTGAGGATATGGCTAGCCTTACAGCTTAACATGATAGTGAGGATATGGCCAGCCTTAAAACTTAACATGATAGTGAGGATATGGCTAGCCTTACAGCTTAACATGATAGTGAGGATATGGCCAGCCTTAAAACTTAACATGATAGTGAGGATATGGCTAGCCTTACAACTTACAACTTAACATTATAGTGAGGACCTGGCTAGCTTTACACCTTACAACTTAACTTCAGATTAAGAACTTAATTGCTTTATACCTTACAACGCATAGATTCTACACTTTTCTTTACTTGTAACACACATGAAATATACTGTATAAAAAATATGTGTCCACATTTTGCGTTGAATAAGTGGACAATTTTTATTGTTTAATAGCAACATTATACACAGTGGAATCCTTATAATTTGATTTCCGGTAAATTTTGAAGTCTATATAAAAAAAATTGTGTTACCATCTTTAAAAGGTACTTACATTTTCTTTTATCGTGAATTTTAAGAATTCATTCTCTCCTAGAATAATTTAACTGACATACTAATTGAATAATGATGTATATTTGTTTTTAAGGTTTTAAAATTAAATTTGATTAAAAATATGGATGTTTATAACTTTAAGGGTTATTTTTGTGTTTTTAAAAAAATTGATTTATAATTTTTTAAACAGTAAAATTATTCTCAGTAGTGGATAAAGGGTTGTGCTGATTGGGCTAAAGCCAGTGGCCCCAATGATGTAAAGGCCCCAAAATTATTATATAGTATAAAAAAGGTAGCTGGACCGGGCTCTAGGTTTAATTGCAGCCAGGGGCTCCATGTCTTTTTTAGTCCTGCCCTAATTATTCTGTCACACTCCCGACGATTAGCCACCAAATTTAAAAAAACGCGTGTCATTAAGTGTGTTTGTGTGTCTGTAAGTACCGTGTGTGTGTGTCGTGTTTTCGTCTGGTATTTAACTGTTCACCAATTCACCTTAAAATTGCATCATTCTCTCCAACGTTCAACAGATTTTGTCTTTGCTTTTAGTTTGACTGGTTTGGTTTTCCACACATTTCCTTCTTAAAACATATTTTATTTATTTTGTTAATTTTATTTTAACTTTAAAAAATTGGTTATTGTTGCTGCTGCAAAAGTCATTCAGAATATTATAACACCATTCAACATGTGAAAAAACAGAAAATTTAACATTGTAGCTATTCATGTGCTCAATGAGTCCCGTTAAGGTTGATTTGCATAGTTATGCGTTTTCTTAACAAGAAATGTACACATTACATAGTGTTTTTTTTTTAAATAACTGTGAAAAATTAAATCAATCCAATAAGATCGTTTTACAAAAAGAAACCATTCATGCGTTCGTTGTGCCCGAGCACCTGTAGCATTGTATTGAAATGTAAAGGCGTCGCATCTTGGGAAATGGTAAGAGTAAGAGCAACTAGCCATTCACGTTTGGGAGGAATTAAATAACTCAGCTTCCTAAACACATACTTCTTAAGTCCACATTTTTAAGTTGAAAAAATTGAGTCCTAAACAAATGATTTGGTGCGATTGAATATAGAATATTTATGAACAATAATAAAGTAAATGTTGTTATTCTTTTTGTGTGTGGACCTTTTGGCCGTATGTCCATCAATTATTTTTACCAGAGGAAAATTGGTCTGTCGCTACATCCAAGGGCAGGTACTTGAAGGTAATCTTTTAAAAATAAATTTTAAAAAATATTCTTTATAAGCTTAACAGATTTAAGAGAACATTCAAAGACTTTTTAACGGACATTTTAAATTTTGTTTATTAGTGTAGCGATATGAGATCATCAAGTCTATGCAGTTATAATTATTTCACCCTTTTCATCTTTCAATAGTAATATTTATAGCTAAAAGCTGAATTTCACAATTATTTTTATTTTAATAGTTTTGATTAGCATATGGAATAAATCGGTTTTTTTTTCTCGAAAAATGGGTGGCGGAATTATAAACTTTTATGTGATTTCACACTATATCGGCAGAAGTGATGTCATCTAATGGGATTTAATCTCGATCATAATTTATCAGCTAGAAATAACATTTATTTTTCCAAAATGTTACTAGGCATTTCGTATCTGTTCACCTCCCACCCACTAAATCGTCAGGGTAGCCTGGCGTAGACTGTAGTAAATCTATAAGGCAACTTTTCTGGATTCAATATGCCCACACATTTTTGAGCCACTGCGTGAGGAATCCGCCTATGATTCACGCGATTTGCTTCGTCCTTGTAAAGTGAAACCGATTGGGTCAGCAACAGTTTTAACAGGTAATTCTATACCTTATATTTTCAGTAACTTTAAGTTACATTACCTTGTGGCTAGTAAACACATCCCGTCACGCCATTAGACGTAAAATCATTTGATAATGAAAGTGAGAGCCAACAGCTGTAGACAAAAAGTGTCTCATTTCTTGTTACTGGCCTTAATTTTTTATGTTTTCACAAGGTGAGTGCGTCTTTAATTTTAGTTTAATTTTGAATTTATTCCATGTATCTGTGTACATTATTATCTACCCTTGAATGGTCAGCTTTGGCACCAGACTGAAATGAATTGAATAGCTGGACTGCTTGTCCCGACGCTTACTATTTATTTTCAGTCACTTTGTCGCTCGATGTATGAGTTTAAAAAAAAAAGAGTTCTAGATTATAGTGGTAGAGCACCATGTTAGCAGTGACTACTTCAATGTTTCAGTTATTGTGTGGGGTTAAGTGTCTATAAACATTTTAGGGATATACCGGTTGCATTAGCGCTATAGGTCGTTTTGTGTAACTTTATAACAGCCAAAATTGATATTTTTGTTTATTAATTGCATCCTTATTTATATTCTTCAATTGGATTTTTTTAAAAAGAAGTAGGTTACAGATAAAAAAGTGACAAGAATATTTTATAAGATATTTGATTTGGTTTGTGATCAGTTTTAGCTGTCTGAATTTCACGAGTAGTCCATTCTGAGTAAGCTTACTAATGTGAAGGTTATGGGGCACAGAGTCAGGACAGGACTTAGACTATGAACCACTACTCCATAGAAAAGAAAAAATTACGCCCCTATATAAATTTGTGTGTGTGTGGTGGTAGGGGGTTCTAGTGTTTCCGTTAGAACTTTCTCTGGCCTGGTAGACCTGCCAGCGCCGAACTACTCTCCAGGTCAGAGAAGGGCTTTTTTCATTACAAATTATATATTCACTGATTCCTCATCTATTAAAAAGTAATGCTGGTACTGCTTAAAAAACAACTTGTGCCAATAATCTTTAATTCTTTTGGATTTCACCGCAGCTAAGTTTCTTAACTTTAATTTTATTTATTTTTATATTCGTTTTATTTGTGTATTGTATGTTTCTTGAAAAGGGCTCTTTGCCCAAACGTTGCTGTTTTGTTACGTCCGGTCAGGCTAACCCTTACCATGTTTACGTTTTTTCCATTTAATTTTTTTATAGGCCTGATTGCAGTCCTACCCCTTATTTTGTTTACTACCCATTGAAAAACAACATACAGTCAAAATTGTATACATCTTAATATTCTAGGTAGGATTTGTTTAGCGTCTCATTTCACACTTTTCCCTATTGACAGCTCAAATCGAATAGATGAAATATGTTAGCAATGTGAAGCTGGTTATAGACCTTAACACAACTTAGAATATAATTGTTTTATTCCAAAGTCATCTGACTTTGAATTTCTTAAAATATATATTATTTTTAAATTAAAAACTCAATTTTTTGCCTCAAAAAGCAACATTACTATTAAAACAAAATTGTATTTTTAAATTTCGAGAGTATGTATATAAATAATTAAAATATGTGATTTAAAATGCATTAAATTATTTTCTTTCATTTTATTCACTTCAGTTTGACGAAAGTATTTTTGGATGTCTTAATCTAGGAGACGCAGATGAAAAAGCGAAAGCAAACAAGCCCAAGAATGAAACTTCGGTCACTATTCTTTATTATGTATTTAATTTTCGGTTATTTCAAAACAATTTTAGCAAAATTTCCAAGTGACGTTGATAAAACATCTCTTAGCTTTATTGATACATCCCCCTGTTATGTGGCAAAAAAAGTACATAACGTCATTGTTGCGCCAATAAAAATTTGAATCATCTAAAGCCAGAGTGGTTTCCCCTAAGCACAACTATTTTAAATCTAGAAGGAAATCTCTTAGACTCAATCCCCGATGGAATATTTGAAAACTGCTCTCAGCTTCAAACACTGAATCTGAACAACAACAAAATTAAAACGATCGAGCCCAGAGCTTTTCTTGGACTACATAAATTGGAAAATCTTGATTTGGGAATGAATAAACTTGACATCTGTGATAAAAGATTTTCAGTTTCAGCTTTTGAACAACTTGACAATCTGAAAGAGTTGGATTTGTTACAAAATTTACCATTTAATAATGAAAAGTACTGTTACGGTTTTATTGGTAACATTGTAAGTCTGACGTCACTCTCCATTGACACACAAGGTAAACACGTGTATTTTGGTGAAGAGTTTCAAAATTTGACCAAACTCGAAAAGTTTAGAATTACCGGTAGAGCCGAAATTATAACAGATGACAGTTTCAAGTACTTAGGGAAATTGAGATATTTAAATCTTGACACTTTGGATTCTATGATAAATATTAGCTTTAACTTCCTTCTTCCTCTTGTCAATTTGGATCAGTTATATATTTCATACTTCTATGTTGGCGTAGAATATACATTAAATTTGTTACATCCGCTCGTTGGAAGGAATATGACAACGATTCATTTAGCTTTCGTTCGCATGCCTGAGCCATGGCTCGCAAATGAGAAAAGTTTCTTAGATGGTAAGCTGGACGTAAAGAATACGGTGACACTACGTAGAATATGTGTTTCGGATTTTTCGTTTACTCGTTCACATTTATTTTATTTTGAGTATGGAGCTCTTGCAAGTGAGACATGGAGCCAGTGCTTACAGAATATTGATTTGTCCAGAAACCCATGGCAAGGCAGCATTCAAGCTTTTCTAATGTTGTCAAGACTGAACAACTTGAGAAGCATTATCGTAAATAATGTGATGAAATATAACTTTGAATCCAGGCTCCCACAATCCGTTCTATTTTATCCGTTAAAAAAACTCAGTCCACATAAAAGATTAAATTCTCCTTTGGAAAATACAGACCATTTGGAAAAAAAATTCATAAGAGGTAAACATAAGAATACGTTTTTTTTGGAAGATCGCTGAGTCGACTTTTGTACCGATGCGTAAAGTTTTAAACACAAAGAATGAGAACAAATTAAATGTAGATGTTCAGAACTTGTCGTTAGATTCACGAACAATATTGGTTTGGGTGCCTAAGACTCTAGTTTCTATAGATGTCAGCAGGTTATCAAATGATTTTGATCTGAGAGACCATTTTCTTCTGTATGATGCTGAAAATGTAAACTATTTAGACATATCAGACAGTGGCTTTTATCGTTTCACAGGTCGTATTGAAGGATTAACTGGTTTAAAGAATTTTAAAGCGTCAGGAAATGACATGTCAATTATATCAGAAAATGTTTTCGATACGTTTCCGGCTCTGGAAACACTCGAAGTCGCTAGATGTGGAATGGACATAAATTTTATTTTAACAAGAGGAATGAGACTACTTTCAAGTCTTAAAAACCTACAGAGATTTGATATGTCTTCAAATTCATTGAGTATGTTATCCGAGGACATGTTTCAGACAAACAAAAATCTCACAGAGTTAAGTCTTTCAGAAAACCGTTTATCCGAGATTTCATTTAGTTTGACCTATACACCTAATCTAAAAAAACTAGACATTCGTTACAACGCCTTTACGTCACTGCCAGAACATGTCACAAGTCAAATGGAATGGTTGGCACATAAGTGGGGAAAATTTGAGTTATTTTTAGATGGCAATATCCTGTCCTGCGCATGTCAAAACATCAAGTTTCTTCAATGGCTTCGTTTGACGGCAGTCACTCTAGATCGAGATGGCAACTTTACTTGTATCAATGAACAAGGTGTCCTGACTTACACGGACGTTTACATCGACCTGGAAGGTTTCTGGCGCCAATGTTGGGGTCAGTTTTTCTTCTACGTATCTCTTATTCTGTTTTCTTTAATGATCATTGGGTTCCTGTGTGCTTTTGTCATCTACAAATACAGAACTTACATCGTTTCTCAGTTGTTGGGGATTTTCTTTCGCTTTAGACAACATCTGCCTCGAGATTATAATATAGGAGTATTTTTTGCTTACGAAGATCTGGATTATCAATTTGTCACCGGTGACCTTAAAAGATTTGTGGAACAAAGACTGGGAATGTCAACATACGTACGTCACCGTGACCTTTACCCTGGAGTTGTGTTAGGGGAGGCAATCGCCGAGGCCATCGCTTCATGTTGGAGAATAGTGATTATAATCAACCAAGATTTCCAAGACAGCAGTGAATATTTCCAGTTTACTTGTAGGTCAGCTGTGTCCATGATAAATCTCGCAAACCCATTTCGTGTTCTGGTGTTGGTCACTGAACGATACCGTCACAGGATTCCACGAGACATTTTGTCTGCCATACAGGAAGACAACATTGTGGTGGTTGAAAGATTGGAGATGGATGGAGCGATGCAGGAAATAATCAGAAATAGACTTACAAGATAACAATGCAAGAAATACTCAGAAATAGATTAAAATATAACGATGCAGCAAATTTTCAGAAATAAAATTACAATATAACAAGATCAGCAAGTACTGATAAACACTCTTACACATACGACAGCACTATTTACTCAGAAATCGATTGCCAAGCTAATGGTGATGCAAATTCTAATAATTTAAGTAGCTAAATTGAAATTTCCGATAAATTTGCAATAAATTGTATTACAAGTTAACATGTTTAAAATTTTGACAACTATGCATAAAAGAATAATTTGCATTAACTACAAAGAAATATATATATACTAGATTTTTAGCTTTTCTATTTAATATGTTTTAAGTGAGGTAGTGATTAAATCATAAAAAAATGAAATAACAGGTTTCAGCAAGGTAAGAGGCCAGAGGATTTTCGGCCCGCAATTTTATTTAAACTGGCCAGCAATGTCTTTTAAACTGGCCCGCAATGTTATCTTAAATAATTTTCTTTGAATGGATGATTCTTCATTGTAACCATGTTACATTAACAAAAAAAGTTAATAGTACAACATTTTATGATATTTTATGGTTTTAAAAAAATGTTGACACATTTTTTACGCTTACCAACGCGGATATTGACTAAAAAATTAACTTGATGATTAATTCCAGGACGTCCAATCACAAAACCTCACACGCACTATTGTTTACTTTTTATATCTCTAAAAGTGAAATTATTGTATTATTTGAGTCCTTATAACTTAAGAAAATTTCAACATCAAAATTTTCAGCACAAACCTTTCTTCTCAACACATACATTTAACCACCCTTTTTTAAATTGTAAGGTTAGCGGCATAAGACCTAAAGTAGATATTCTTGATTTTTTGAAAATTTTACAATTATTTTTCTTAAGCTATCAGTTTAAAATATCGAATTAAGATATTTTAAAGCCTAAAAAATATCGATAGTTATAGTAATTACACCTCATTTTAGAAGAAGAAATTATAATTCTCCTCATATATATACTAGCAATTTACCCGCGCTTTGCTAAGAAAATTAGGATTTCAGTTAGCGTTTAGAAACCGCGTAACACCAATTCAAAACACCTATTGATGCATATATAAATATATTAACTTTAACTGTTCAGGCTCTTAAGTACACAAGAACTTGGAGATTTAAAGATGCGTCTTTTTTATATAGTTCATATTGGAAAAAATTACTATATATTCCGGCAAGTGAGAAGTGAGTTAATATTTTTTTCCATCGTACCGTCGCGGTGAGAGAGGGTACTCAACAAAATCAAAAAGTTTAAAGTTTCTACCTACACGAAAACTTGGAGAATTAGTGTTGATTCAGTTTTATATAGCTCATTTTAGGTGAAAAAAAGTTTTGGGCCCCCGGCGACCAATGAGCGGAAACTTTTAAAATTTATATAATTATTTTTCCTTGTCTACCTACACGGGAAATAAGATTTTCAATTTTGTAAATCTCTTATAAGAAAAAAAAACGTTTTTGGGGCCCCGGCTCCCTCAAAAGTGTATTTCAAAATTCTTTTACACCGACTTTCGTCGTGAGACGGTAATTAACAATTTCCCAAAGTTTCATGCTCCTACCTACATTGAAAATTGGAGTATGTGTGATGAGTCGGTTTATAATATAAGAAAATTTTCATTCGGGCCCCCGGTCCCCCATAAGTAATAATTCTAACATTCTTTTTGCCAATTTTTGTCGGTAAATTATCCTTAATAGTTTCCCAAAGTTTCATGCTACTACTTACACGGGAAATTGACAAATTAGTGATTTTCAGTTTTATATGGTATATATTTGGAAAAAAAAACTACATTTGGGCTTCCGGTCCAAGTAAAGGATATTTGAAATATTTTCAACCAGCTACCATCGCCAAAGTGAATTTAGCATCTTCCCAAAGTTTTATGTGTCTAGCCTACGCCGGCAAAAAGTGAAAAATAGATTTTGAATTTTTATATATCTCATTGAAAAAACAAGTTTTTCTGGGGCCCCGGCCCCCATGAATGTGTAAGTAAAAATTATTTTATAGTGACTTTTGTCGTGAGAGGGTACTTAACAATTTCGCAAAGTTTCATGCTCCTACCGACACTAAAAATTGGAGATTTACTGATGAGTTGGTTGTTAATATAAGAAAAATTATATTTGGGCCTCGTTCCCTAATGAGAAGGAATATTAACATTCTTTCCAAAGTTTCATGCTTCTACCTACACGGAAAATTGTGGATTTTCAAATTTTTTTGAGCCCTAATAAGGAAAAAAATGTTTTTGGGCCCCCGGTCCCACATGAGCGAGTTTTTTAAATTCTTTTTCGCTAATTTTCAAAGTGAGAGGGTACCCAACAACTTCCAAAGTTTTATGCTTCTACCTATACGGAAATTTAGAGAGTTAGTGATGAGCCGGTTTTAAATATAAGAAAAAATAAATTTGGGCCCCCGGTACCCCATGAGAAGGAATTTCAACATTCTTTTTTGCTATCTTTTGTCTGGAGCGTATACTCAAAAAATTTAACCAAAGTTTCATGCTTCAACCTGTACGGGATATAGGAGACTTAGTGATTTTCAATTTTTATATAGCTCATATAAGAAAAAAACTGTTTTTGGGGCCCCGGCCCATATGAGTGGGAAATTTAACTCTTTCATGCATCTACCTACACGGGAAATAGGAAAATTGGTGAGTTAAAATTTTTATAGAGCCAATATAAGAAAAAAATGTCTTTTTCCCCCGGCCTGACATGACCGAGATTTTAAAAATTGTTTTCCGCCAATTTTCGTAGTGAGAGAGTACCCAGCAACTTCCCAAAGATTCATGCTTCTACCTACACGGGAATTTAGAGATTTAGTGATGAGTCGGTTTTTAATATAAGAAAAACTATATTTGGGCCCCCGGTCCCCCACGAGAGGAAATTTTAACATTCTTTTTCAAAATTTTTGTCGGGAGGTTTTACTAAAAACATTTCCAAAGTTTCATGCTTCTACCTATACGGGAAAGGAGCATTAGTGATTTTCAATTTTTATATAGATCATATTTGCAAAAATCCGTTTCTGGGCCCCCGGCCCCATATGAGCGAGATTTTTAAAATTCTTTTTCGCCAATTTTCGTCGTTAGAGGATAACCAACAACTTTCCAAAGTTTCATGCTTCTACCTACACGGTAAATTGGAGAATTAGTGATAAATGTGAGAGTGAGTGATTCAGTCAGTCAGTCAGTCAGGGCTTTCCCATTAATAGTATATATATATATATATATATA
>MUZC01000074.1:73213-86933 GCA_002072015.1 Radix auricularia
TATATATATATATATATATTAGCAATTTACCCGCGTTTTGCTGCTGTAAATTAGTATTTAAATTAGCGTTGAGAACCCACGTAACACCAATTCAAAACACGTATTGATTTTAGTCTGAATCAGATGGATATACTAAGTATATTAACTTCAACCGTTCAGGCTGCTACGTACACAGGGACTTGGAGATTTAAAGGTGCGCCTTTTTTATGTAACTCTTATTAAGGAAAACCCTATATTTCGGCAATCGTCACCCTAGTGAGAGGTGATTTAATCTCAAAATAATAGGAAGAGGGGTACCCAGGAACTTCTCAAAGTTTCAAGATCTATATGGAAATTTGGAGAATCAGCGTTGATCCAGTTTCATATAGCCCATTTTAGGTGCAAAAAATGTAGGGCCCCTGGCAACCCAAGAGTGGAAATTTTAAAAATGTATATAATTATTTTTCCTTGCCTAAGAACACGGAAAATAAGAGAATTATAGATTTTCAATTTTTATATATTTCATATAAGAAAAAAATAGTTTTTGGGGCCCCGACCTCCATGAGCGTGTTTTAAAAAAAATATTTTACACTGACTTTGGTCTGAGAGGGTAATTAACAATTTTCCAAATTTTCATGGAGAATTAGTCATGAGTCGGTTTTTATAATAGGAAATTATTTATTTTGGCCCCCGATCCGCCATAAGAGGGAATTTTAACATTACTTTTTGCCATTATTTGTCGGGAGATATCACTCAACAACTTCCCAAAGTTTTATGCTTCTACCTACTCGGGGAATGGAAATGTTAGTGATTTCAGTTTTTATATTGTATATATTAGGAAAATACTACATTTGCGCCCCAGTCCCCAGTAAAGGATATTTGAAATATTTTTCAACCTGCTACCATCGCGAATGTGAATTTATCAACTCCCCAACTTTTATGTGTCTACACGGAAAATAAGAGAATTGTAGATTTTCAATTTTTATAAATGTGATATAAGGAAAAAGAACACGTTTTTTGGGGTCCCGGTCCCATGAGTGTGTATGTTAAATTTCTTTTACACCGTCTTTCGTCGTGAAAGGGTACTTAACAAATTCCCAAAGTTTCATGGAGAGTTATTGATGAGTCGGTAAAAAAAAAATTTAAAAAAAAAACTATTTTCTTGCCCCCGGCCCCACATAAGAGAAATTTAAAAAAAATTTTTTTCCAATTTTCGTCGGGAGTGGGTACTCA
The DNA here is from genome assembly GCA_002072015.1 of Radix auricularia. NCBI lineage: Eukaryota > Metazoa > Mollusca > Gastropoda > Lymnaeidae > Radix > Radix auricularia. The sequence continues at coordinate 74,426 of MUZC01000074.1, forward strand.
AAAAATGTCCAAGGTTTCATGCTCCTACCTATACGGGGAAATATTATAATTAGTGATTTTTTAATTTATATATATATATATATATATATATATATATAAGGGGAAAAAGTTTAGTGGGCCCCGGCTCCAATGAGTGGGAAATTTAATGGTTTTTTTTCAAATTATCGTCGAGAGCATGTACTCCAACAATTTCCAAGATTTCATGCTTCTACCTACATCGGAAATAGGAAAATTAGAAATTTTCAATTTTTATGTAGCCCAAATGAGGAAAAATGTTTTTTGGCCCCCGGCATTAAATGAGCAAAATTTTAAAAGTTATTTTTCCCATTTTTTTTCCACTTTGTGTCTAATGTTTTTATAGACTCAACAATGAAAATGCTCAGCGAGAAATGGGACATTGTCCATGAGACGTAGAAAAACACCATGACATTGAGCATTTTCACTGTTTATTAATTTTTGGGGGGTCTTTGCATGTCCATTGTGCAGTGTTTTGTTAGCCTGCCCATACCATTCCAAATTAAATGTCATAATTCTATTTGATTTCTCATGACGTAATAGTAGTCACTTGTCAAACGTTGTTGTCAAATCGCGGGCCCAATGAGATTACAACGTTCGCATTGCAAAAAGGTCGGCCCTGCTTGCAGACATGTTTTAAAATGATATTATTACACTATGTAATATGTTTGTTGTGTTTGTCAGGGGTATGAGAACCACTGCGTAATATTGCCTGGTCACAACCTCAGGTTTTGACGTGTGAACGAATTCACGGGGGGAATTCACGTGGAGCGTTGCTCAGGCCACGCAAGGTCTGTCCAGGGCCACGGGTATATAACTCGTGTGTCCCGATGTGTGGGGACAGAGAGAACAAGGGGTTATGCTGCGGAGACCAGTGGCGTGTTGACAGATCGCCGGGTGCGAGAACACGAGAAGAGCCGAACTGTTAGAGTTGCGTGTTGGCTGGCTGGACTGTACGCGGGCATATGTTATAACTAAGGACTTGAGTTGAAGTCGTAGATAGTTGTCAACTGTAGATGACTGTAAATAAAGGTTTACTGTTCAAAAGGACTTGAGTTGGCTTATTGTGAAACAGTTGTTGGTGTGTGTAAGCCTCGGGCCCAAACCCTAGAAAACGATACCCGACAGTGTTCCATTGCTTTCTATACCATATTTTGAATGTTCTCCATTTCAGAACATTACATTTTTATTTGTTTACTTATAGCCTAATGTAGTGTAACTTTCAATTACTTTTTTATTTCTTTACACTTTGTATTACTTATATAAGCATGAGCACGCATACTCTGATTTTTCGACTTTTCGTTGTAGAAACAGTGCTTGAATTTCTCGAGTTAATGCCTTAAAGTTTACTTCTTAATTTTAATAAGCTCTCAGTTCAGTTTAACAAGATATTGACAATAGAAAAAGAATCACGTCAAATTACGCCAAAATGATAACATGACATTGATGACAACATAAAAAATTACTTCAACTTACGACACAATGATAACATGACATTAATGACAACATAAAAGAATTAATTCAACTAACGCCACAATGAAAACATGACATTAATGACAACATAAAAGAGTTACTTCAACTTACGCCACAATGATAACATGATATTAATGACAACGCTATTTTTATGGATGTTTTATTTAAAATTGAAAACAAGTGAAGAAAACAAAACATAAACACAGATTACAAATGTGAGCACGAATTAAAAATAAACGTTTACATTCCTCTCACAGTGTGTCATCAAAATATCTGGTTTATATTTCTTCTCAAATTTTGATTGCGGAACTATGTTTGAGAATATATTTTTTGAATCTCTTCCCCAATTTGAACCAAGCGCCTTATTTTTGATCAGCTCCCCAGTTACCCCAATCTTAAGGGAATCAAAATTATATAATCAGCATATTACAGTAAAGTCTATTTAAAAGGCACAATAACGGAGCGATGTGTTCTTTTCTAACATCGTATCATGCTCGTTTGATAGTTCATTACTCCATGTCTTTACTCTCCCAGTTTGTCCCCCCGCCCTGCTCTCTTCTCTCGCTTCCCTTTCAACTAACCCCAACAAACACTACATAAATCCCTTCTCACACCTCAAGACAACACATGGACTTGTAGACCTTTCAACTAACCCCAACAAACAGTACATAAAGCTATACTCACACTTCAAGACAACACATGAACTTGTAGACCTTTGAACTAACCCCAACAAACACTACATAAAGCTATTCTCACACCTCAAGACAACACATGAACTTGTAGACCTTTCAACTAACCCCAACAAACACTACATAAAGCTATACTCACACCTCAAGACATCACATGAACTTGTAGACCTTTGAACTAACCCCAACAAACACTACATAAAGCTATTCTCACACCTCAAGACAACACATGAACTTGTAGACCTTTCAACTACCCCCAACAAACACTACATAAAGCCCTTCTCACACCTCAAGACAACACATGAACTTGTAGACCTTTCAACTAACCCCAACAAACACTACATAAAGCTATTCTCACACCTCAAGACAACACATGAACTTGTAGACCTTTGAACTAACCCCAACAAACACGACATAAAGCTATTCTCACACCTCAAGACAACACATGAACTTGTAGACCTTTCAACTAACCCCAACAAACACTACATAAAGCCCTTCTCACACCTCAAGACAACACATGAACTTGTAGACCTTTCAAATATTTAGCGTGGTCGATAGAAAACAAAAAAAAATGATCACACTAAACTTATGTACAAACCCATACCAGCCACAGACAAACTGAAAAAAAAACTATTTAAAAGTAATAAAGACCTTAACCAGGATGCCAGTGAGCAGCAACAATAGTTTTCCCAGAACAAATAATTATGGTCCTGTCTCGGCCATGTTAGCAACAGTAACAGGAATCTCTACAGCTTGTAAAGCCTTGGAGAATCTTAAACAATTAAAAAATAAATTAATATGTTCTTCTTAGTGAGTGAAATGACCCCGTTCATATATGTAATACATTTCACAGTCTCTCGTGTCAATAATTTAAGCAGCGTTGTCCAAACGAACAGTGAAATGCTAATATTATAATTTAGTTGAATTCATATGATTTACCAATACACATTTTTTTACTCCAACCAAAATTCGCGCTAATGCATCATAATCGCATGTTTTATACTTTTTTTCTCAGCATTTTCTAGCTTTGGCCATAATAAATTTTCTATTACTCTCTCTCTCTCTCTCTCTCTCTCTCTCTCTCTCTCTCTCTCTCTCTCTCTCTCTCTCTCTCTCTCTCTCTCTCTCTCTCTCTATCTCTCTCTGTCTCTCTCTGTATCTCTCTCTCTCTCTCTCTCTCTCTCTCTCCGTCTCTCTCTTACTTATTTTTCTTTGTGTTTCTATAACAGTCATTCTTGGACTCCCATTAATGCTCCAGAAAGTACCTCAATGAATTTATTCCAATAAAATGTCAAACATTTGTGTGCTCTATTGAAGTATTACCATTCTGAGCAGCATTTATTTAAGTCATAGGGTATATTTATACATTATGTTTCTTATGCTTTTGACTTTAATTATTTTTTTTATATTTATAAAACTTAAAATAAAATATATGTTGAAAATTTTCACAATTCTTCTTTTTATTTCTATATTTATTTCTTTATTCTTCCACCTTCTAAAAAATTACTCTTTAATAATTTATTTAGCTGTCTTTATTCTCCATCCTTTTTGGCAACATTTATCATTACTAACTTATTAGTAGCATTACTACCTTAAGTTGCGTTTCTGTTTGTTAAGGCCACTATTACTTTATAACTTAAATACTTATGTTACTTTTTGAAACTCATTCATGTTTTTGTCACTTTAAAAGAAAGAAAAAAATATCCTTACTACATCTATATTCACTTCAAATAAATTTCTTTCAAAAGAATAGATGTATAGAACTTCAATAAGAAAAGGGTTTTTATAATTACGAATAAATGTTTCTTTTATTTTTTAAAGACATTTTTTATTTTAATACACTTGTTAAGTTTAAATCTTGGTTAAAGGATAACATAATATCACATTTTCTTTTCAGTCTTAATTTTTGACATGTCATTTTTCTTTATGAAAATATTTTTTCATTTCAAATTCCGCATTGTATAATTTAAAAAATAGTTGCAATTTCAAACATAATCTTGACAATTTTTTCCATATCCGAGATATTAGTTGTAAGTTTAGAGTTCTGTACAATCGTCAGTTTGTACTTGTAGGATCGATCTCATTTAAATTCCACACTTTCTAAAATAGCTTTAAGGTCTTGAAATGTTTCATTCATGTATCTTTTCGGGGACAATATATGTCAAGAAAAAAATAACAGTAACTCCATTTAAATTAAACTGAAACGATGAATTTTGATTTGAACAAAAAAAAAAAAAACGCTAGATATATTCATGATTACAGCTATCTGTACATGAAAGACAATAGAACTAGAAACTACTCGATCTATTCATGATAACAGCTACTTGTACATGAAAGACAATAAAACTAGAAACAACTCGATCTATTCATGATTACAGCTACTTGTACATGAAAGACAATAGAACTAGAAACTACTCGATCTATTCATGATTACAGCTACCAGTACCTAAAAGATAATAGAAATAACATTTAAAACTTATGTCCCATAAACTACCAAAACTTTTCTGCCGCCAGTCTTTTCTTTAAAACTATATGAAATAATTTCTGGCTGGCAAATATACTTATGTGTTAAATGAATGTATTATAACCTCGCCACGGAGATAATGAAGGGGTGATGGGAAACATGGCGTTTCTGTCACTCTGAAAAATGGGTGGGGCTCAATAAAAAGTTTAAAATTTTAAACACAAACAAGTTGATTAATTTAAAATTGAGATAAAAACACATTTATAACAAAATAGTAGATCTTATATCACTTTTAAGGCGAAAAAAGAATAACAAAAATAGACAACAATTGAAAATGTTTGAAAAGTAAATGTTTTTTTTTTAATTTTTAAAATGTAAAATGGATTCAAATTTAAATACAAAATATACAGAAATAGTATTAGAAACCAAAATAAATATATAAGCAATTTCATTTGTTTCAGTAGTGATAGATTATATTTCTTTCTCTGGATTTTATTTCACTTAAAATCCTACATGTGGAAGAAAATCAGCAGTACCGAGCATGCGTTCTTCATTGGGCTTACCGGAAAACCCCCTTAGCACTCCAGCCCTCTAAGGGACAAAAAGCCTGAGAAGCTTCCCTCCCCCCCCCCATCCGAAGCGGTCTTTGCTACAAGCGACCGCCTGTGCGTCCAGGAAACTAGGTCGAAAACGCCTCCTACTAAGTGAGCCTCCCGAGGGATGGGTGGAATTCTCTACTACGACTCGCTATCAACATAGTATCTATTTGGCGCCACCCCGGCAAAGCTTACGAGTCGCAAAAGTTTGGATCGCCGCAATGCGGGGGATCATCACTGCTCTACCAAAAAATCATGATATCTTTAATTCTTTGTATTAATATTGCATTGTAAAAATTAATATATGAAATCTGTATTAGTCTATGTATTATAGTTGTATTATTAAATGCATTATATCTGTATTAATCAATGTATTTAAACTGTATTAGTGGATGCATTATATCTGTATTAAATAATGTATTATATCTTTTATACAACCTTCTTTCTCTTTCTCTCCAAAAATATTTTTTCTCTATTCTTCATTAGCACCATTTCTCTGGTTGTTGTTTTTTCGCCGCATTTAAAAAAAAATAACTACATCTATGTAGAAAATAAATAAAATATTTAAAGCAATGAAAATAACAAGTAAAACAAAGAAAAAAATACAAATACACATCTAAAAAAAGTAAATTGAACTTTCAAAAAGAAATTTGCCGTTTTGTCATGGAACTCTCGACAGCACATTGTCTTAGATTTCCCATCCTTGATTACTTGGTTAGAGTTTGTGTATCGAAAGGCAAGGAAATATTTTGAAGACTTTATTGCATTGCCTGAAACAGAATCAGCCCTCCATCCAAATGAATGTTTAAAGCTTTTATGTATCCTTCTTTTTTGTACGTAAGTGAAATATGAACTGTGGATTAAAGTAATGAGAGGTTGCTCAATAAATTCACAATCACAATTAGGGCAAAACAAAATTCTTACTGTTAAATTAAAGGAAAAGTTGTAGACATCAAAGTACTCATTTGGCTTGTATTCCCCGAATTTCACACAAGCCTTTTGCCTCCCCGAAACGTTGGACCAGAAGGTTTTTCGCATGACATAGCATCGGCTTTTACATATTTTAAAGTTAGTACAAATATGGACTGAGACTACACTTCCAAAGAAGTTATTTTTAAACTAATACAAATACGGACAGAGAAACAACTTCCAGAGACGCTCTTTTATAAAAAGTACAAAGATAGACAGTGAGTCAACGGATGTCAAAGAAAGAATTACTATGGTAAGCTAAACTGTGAGCCTATAAATGTCGAAGAGAGAGTTACTATGGTAGTTAAACTGTGAGTCCACACATGTCGAAGAGAGAGTTACTATGGTAAGCTAGACAGTGAGTCCACAGATGTCGAAGAGTGAGTTATTATGGTAGTTAAACTGTGAGTCTACAGATGTCGAAGAAAGAGTTACTATTGTAAGCTAGAATGTGAGTCCACACATGTCAAAGAAAGAGTTACTATTGTAAGCTAGAATGTGAGTCCACAGATGTCAAAGAGTGAGTTATTATGGTAAGCTAGAATGTGAGTCCACATATGTCAAAGAGAGAGTTACTATGGTTAGCTAGACAGTGAGTCAACAAATGACGAAGAGAGAGTTATTATGGTAAGCTAGACAGTGAGTCCACACATGTCGAAGAGAGAGTTACTATGGTAAGCTAAACAGTGAGTCCACACATGTCGAAGAGAGAGTTACTATGGTAAGCTAAACTGTAAGTCTACAGATGTTGAAGAGAGTTATACTATTGTAAAAACAGTGAGTCCACAGATGTCGAGGAGCGAGTTACTATGGTAAGCTAAACTGTAAGTCTACAGATGTCGAAGAGAGTTATACTATTGTAGCTAAACAGTGAGTCCACAGATGTCGAGGAGCGAGTTACTATGGTAAGCTAAACTGTAAGTCTACAGATGTCGAAGAGAGTTATACTATTGTAGCTAAACTGTGAGTCCACACATGTCGAAGAGAGAGTTACTATGGTAAGCTAAGTAGTGAGTCCACATATGTCGAAGAGAGAGTTACTATAGTAAGCTAAACAGTGAGTCCACGGATGTCGAGGAGCGAGTTACTATGGTAACTTTGGTAAGCTCAAAACGCGCTGAATGCTGATTTCGTTATCCTTGTTTTTTGGCTGGTCAAAAAATATACTGGTGCCTTATTATACGGAACGTCGCAGAAACATTTTATAAGACGGAAAAAGAATTCATCAAACTTTCATTAAAACATCATGCGTCAACTATTATTAGACCATTGGATAAGATTTTGTTCACAGATATATCTCATTAGACAGAAAATAAAAATTAAAAGCTAACTTAGGATATACAGAGAAAAAGAGAATTGTCCACATCTTGTACGAATGACAAACAAAAATGAGGCTTTTATCTTCTTACTCTGTTTCTGAGTATTTCCTTCATTGTTATCTTGTAAGTCTATTTTTGAGTACTTGCTGAATCGCTCCATCCATCTCCAATCTTTCAACCACCACAATGTTGTCTTCCTGTATAGCAGACAAAATGTCTCGTGGAATTCTGTGACGGTATCGTTCAGTGACCAACACCAGAACACGAAATGGGTTTGCGAGGCTTATCATGGACACAGCTGACCTACAAGTAAACTGGAAATATTCACTGCTGTCTTGGAAATCTTGGTTGATTATAATAACTGTTCTCCAACATGAGGCGATGGCCTCGGCGATTGCCTCCCCTAACACAACTCCGGGGTCAAGGTCACGATGACGTATGTATGTTGACATTCCCAGTCTTTGTTCCACAAATCTTTTAAGGTCACCTGTGACAAATTGATAATCCACATCTTCGTAAGCAAAAAATACTCCTCTCTTATAATCTCCAGGCAGATGTTGTCTAAAACCAAAGAATATACCCAACAACTGAGAAACGATATAAGTTCTGTATTTGTTAATGACAAATACACACAGAAACCCAATGGTCATTAAGGAAAAAAGAATAAGAGATACATAGAAGAAAAACTGACCCCAACATTGACGCCAGAAACCTTCCAGGTCGATGTAAGCGTCCGTGTAAGTCAGGACACCTTGTTCATTGATACAAGTAAAATTTCCATCTTGATCTAGAGTGACTGCCGTCAAACGAAGCCATTGAAGAAACTTGATGTTTTGACATGCACATGACAGGATATTGCCATCTAAAAATAACTCAAATTTTCCCCACTTGTGTGTCAACAATTCCATTTGACTTGTTACATGTTCTGGTAGTGACGTAATGGCGTTGTAACGAATGTCCAGTCTTGTGAGTTTTGGTGTATTTGTCAAACTAAATGGAATCTCGGAGAAGCGGTTTTCAGATAGATTCAAGTCTGAAAGATTTTTGTTGGTGTGAAAGATGTCAGGATAAAACATACTTAACGAATTTGATGACAAATCAAGACCCTTTAAGTTTTTGAGACTGGAAAGAAGTCTCGTGGCTTGGGTAGCAAAAAAATTGACATCAAAATTACAGTTAGAACACATGAGAGTTTCGAGGGATGGAAAAGTGTCCAAGATTGACTGCGAAATTAAGGAAACGTCATTTCCAGACACGATTAAAGTTTTTAAGCCAGTTAAACCTTCAACCTTTCCAGTAAATATACGAAATCCGCTATTTGATATGTCAATGTATTCCAGATTCTCACCACCTATGACAGTGAGCTGTTTTGTTAGATAAAAAGAACCCCTTATCCTTTTCGCGTCTACAAAAGAAATTGTTTTAGACATCCAAAATAGTATCGTTTTTGAATTTAAGGATATATTACGCATGTCTAACTGAAATGTATTGTCGCTACAAAATTTCAGAATATGTTCCTTGTTCATAAACTTTGACTCGCATATCGTCCAAAAAGGACAGCTTTGAAATGGATTTTCCCTAATACTTTCTCTCAATTTTTCTCTTTCTACTAATCCGAATTCTATTGTTTTGGAAAAACTCACGTCTTCAAAAGCAGGGATAAAAAGTGAAAGCGGCGACTTTGTGCTACATTTACTACCCATTACGTTGGTTATAGCAAGGCTTCTCAAGTTCCTCATTCTAAACAGCAAAAAAAAGGCTGCAACATTCCCCCGCCATGGGTTATAAGACAAATCAATGTTTTGAAGACATTGGTTCCATGTCTCGCTTGTAAGTGCGCCCATCTCTAAATAAAATAAATATGAGTCAGTTAATGTGACATCAGACACACATATTTGAGTAAGCGTCCCGGTCTTGTTTGAGTCTAGAATACTATCTTTGAGCATTTTCTCATTAGATAACCACGGGGCGCGAAGATAGATGGTTTTCAAATAAATGGTTTTAATTTTCCTACCAACGAGTGGATGTAAAAAACTTAAGGTGTTTTGTATTCCTATATGTAGGCCTATGAAAACAAATTGATCTAAGTTTACTAAGGGTACGAGTAAATTTGTACTAACATTTACTATTGACTCAATATATTAAGATTTAAATATCGTAAATTCCCCAAGTACTTGAAACTGTCGTCTGTTATAATTTCGGCTCTCCCAGTAATTGTCAACTTTTCGAATTTGGTTAAATTTTGAAACTCTTCACCAAAATACACGTGTTTACCCCGTGTGTCGATTGAGAGTGACGTCAGACTAACAAGGTTACCAATAAAACTGTAACAGTATTGGTCCTTATCAAATGGTAAATTTTGTAACAAATCCAACACTTTCAGATTGTCAAGTTTTTCAAAAGCTTCAACTGAAAATCTTTTATCACAGATGTCAAGTTGATTCATTCCCAAATCAAGATTTTCCAATTTATGTAATCCAAGAAAAGCTCTGGGCATGATCGTTTTAATTTTATTGTTGTTCAGATTCAGTGTTTGAAGTTGAGAGTAGTTTTCAAATATTCCATCGGGGATTGAGTCTAAGAGATTTCCTTCTAGATATAAAATAGTTGTGTTTAAGGGAAACCACTCTGGTTTTAGGTGATGAAAATTTTTGTTGGCACAATCCACAATGACGCCATCTTGTTTTGTTGTCATATGACATGGTGATGTATCCGTAAAAAGAATTGTTTTTATTTTTTTTCCTGTAATTAGAGTTGCAATATCTCCCTCACAATGTACCATTAAATTTAGAGTTAATGCCCTTATATCAAAGCCTAGCAACAATAAAACAATAATTCTCATGTTTGTCAATGTTCAAATAACGTCACACGCTGAAAGTTGTTACTGTGCGTTGTTTATTCCTCGCTTAGTCTCAAATCCTCTATGTTTTAAACTGTAAAGGAAATGAGTAAATGGCATATTAAAAAAATGTCCAGTTTTATTTTGAACGATAAGTTAAATATCCCGAAACTTACATGAAATTTTTCTAACGATATAAGGTCGCATTATTTAGTTATCTCATACTAAATTATTGTGTTTTCTAATTTAATTTTTTTTTTAAAGTATATAATCTTTTTTTTTTCTTAGTTACGAAAATTTAAAATAAAATCTTGAAAACAAAAATTTTAAATGAGCTAAAATTTTAAAAGTACTGAAAAATAGAAGAGTGTTTTTGTGTTTTACTTTATTTAAAAATCTTTACCTAACTTAGGTAAACATTTTCTAAGCTGGATAAAAGCTTATTTTAAAGATAACATGTCCGTTATATTTACTACTATAAAGTCAATGTTTCAAAATAAAGTATTTCAAAACTATCCACAAAAGTTTCTCTAAGCATTTTCTGCATCAAGTCTCATATTAAGTATACTAGTAGACTTTGTTTCATTGTTGAGTTAGAGCGTAAACTTTTAAAATGGCCATTTAGATTTTTATAGGAATATATTTATCTTAAAATTAATCCTCGCATTTTCATCCTGTTTTTATGAATAAGACTTCTCAGTTAGTTTTAAAAGGCATTTTCTATTCACTATGCTCGTTAGTGGTCAATGAAACTTGTGAACGCTACTTCACATGCTTCCATGGACCCTCATGGTCTCTAAGGGATATTTATTTTATTTATTTTTTAATGATTACTTAACAGCTGGAATAAATGGAATTTGGTATATAAATCTGCACAAAACTGCATCTTTAAATAATTAGTTATTAGATTTCAATACTTAATGTATATTATTTAAACAATTTATGAACTCGGATCTGAAATTATTTTATTGTTCTCTGTGGTTCGATTTTAAAAATTCAGAATATAAGAACAATTATTGTAAATTATTAGCATAAATGTAGTTCAATTCTTAAACTTACGCAACCCCTTTTTTAAAACAAAAAATATATATTTTCCATATGACTCATTCAAATAGAGCTGGCAGAAAATGAATCACAAATTGTTTTTAAACTACATACAAAAAATATAATTTAGTTTTGTATCCTGATATCGCCACAGAAAATTTAATTAACATTTAAGTCTATTTGTTTAATCACATAGGCCCGCCCGCTCACACAAGAATTCCCACAGTACAGAAGTCTATCCCAAGTATCATAACTTTAATGATTTGTTTTCGTGGCAGGTGACAGAATTATTACCAAATGTGGGAAACAACATAGAGATACCAAGGCAAGTGGTGAACTTTTGTTGACTTGAGGTCAAAGGTTACAGTCTGGATGGGAACAAAAGAAAACAAAACCCAAAATAAATCATTAAGTACTCACTTGTTGCACCCAAAAATGATGCTATAAAAGAGATTCATATAAAAGATAGCAATCCATCGTTACAGACTTAGTGGATATAAATGTTTGAATGCCAAATGAAGACCTTCAGTTACCCCATATCATTTTAACGTTCAGCTATTGGAAGTTATTTTAAGATATTGAAAGTAAAAACAAAAAGTTTGAATTTCCGGGTAAATACTCTAAAATCAAATCGAATACGCATTAAAACATGAAAACATGACGAGCAAACATAAATAGTACGCGAGTCGCTTAAAAAACAACTCAGAAATAGGGTGCATTTCCAGTCAGAACCATGCTTCAATACAGTTAATATTTAAACGAATCTACTTGTCACCGTTTGAATGTCAACTAAATATGTGCAAAATAAAACAGATGCCCACTCTTTTTGTATTTTTTTGTAAAATTTTACAAAGCAGATTAATTATATTTAAAACAGTAAAGTGTGTTTCTCATTTATTTTCTGGCGTTCAAAATATAAAAAAAATATTTTATTTATTTAAAAGATATAATTACTCTACAAATCACACATATTTTTATTTTTTAAATATTTTTTCTTGTTGTTGTTTTTTTTACAAATATATGTAATTTTTTTTTTTTGTATGTACTGTTTAATACTATAATGCTCTGAAATATATATATATTTCTTTTTTTTTTTTTTTTTT
>MUZC01000074.1:87006-139093 GCA_002072015.1 Radix auricularia
TTTTTTTTTTTGTTAACTTGTTGCAATGAAGCAAGCAGCAAAGCACTCTAGTGTTTCATTAACAGAATTATAATTGTTTCTTTTTCTTTTATAACAAAAACTAAAAAAATAATCATGACAAGTATCGAACACATTGATCTTTTCGATTCGATTTGTTTTTTCTTTAAAACATTTTAAAACTGTAAAATTTAATTCCAAAAAAAGGGTTTTGTTGTGATGGTGCGTATAACACACCGTTGTAAGCAATAACAAATGAAAAAGTCTGTTGTGTTAATAAAACATAAACATTTGAAATTTATATTTTAAAAAACCTACTATTATTAAAAATTGGAAGGTTAAATGTAAAATGTATGCGTGTTTCAAGAAGGAAGCAAGCACTGGGAAAACCCGACTAAGCAATCATAAAAAAAACAAAAACATCCGAAGCTGGTCAACAATGAAGGTCAAGGACGGGGAAAAGCCGTGCGTACGGTAACAGGACGCCTCCCTTTACTTTCCGCATAGAAACATGGCACAAACACACAATGGCAGAGGAAATCTAAAGCCTCTGGGAAAGTAGGCCCGAAAATAGCAATGCAAACACGCTACGCTGTTAGTGTTAACATCATTGCTAGGATGATAAACAGGGGAAAAATGTTCATACAATGATCTTCAGTTAAAAAAACAACAGGAAAACTAAAAGGTTCATAAAATGTGCAGATGAAACGGAGAAAAGAAAACTGTCTATAAAATCTTTAAATGACAAAAAAAAACTTGATTTTTTTCTTCTAAAATCTCACATAAGTCCCGGGAAATTTTAAAATCAAAGCAAACAACTGGGACAAAAGTTTCACAGCTACTTTTCAATATTCATTTGCCATTGACTAATGTGAAAAAAATGTCACAGGAAAATAGACCACACACCGAAAAAAAAAAGGAAATGACCTCGGGTTTGGCTTTGAAATAAGCAGACAGCATTGAGTATTATCCCATTATACTTTATAAAATACAACTCCTCTATTATTGGGTTTAGAAAAAAAAATATAAGTCGTCAAGTTATTTTCCCTGTTATAGCAAAAATTAATTCTCTTTGCTGGGTCCACTCAGTAAAAGCAGATGAAAATTTGGTTAGTTACAACAGTTAGCAGATGTCAACTAGAAATAAGCCGCCTAGTCAGCATAAGATTAACACCCTTTATGTTTAAAATGCTTTGTATAGTTATGTTGAAAATACTTGAATAGTTTCCGGCCCCCGAACTCACAAAATTATTTTTAAAAATTATAATAATTTACTAAGTCCATTGTTCATTGATTTTACAACACAACATCATCATCATTTATCCTTTGAGTTCCTTGTGGAACATAGCGCCTCTGTCAAATCTCGCCACACTGCTCGGTCCATTGCCAGTTACTTAAATTCTTCGCAGCTCTTCCCAGTTCTTCCAGCCTCATCTAACATGCTCCATCTCCTTGTACGCTTGGGTCTTTCTCGCTGGCGTTTGACCCGGGGATTCCAATCTAAGGCCTGCCTTGCCCTGCTGTTATCTTTCCGAAAGGTGGATCCATACCATCTCCAATTTCTTTCCATGATCAGTTGTTTTTTCCGTCTTTTGTCCACACCTCTCCCACAGTTTACAGTTTTCGACCTTGTCGAAACCATTTCATGTTCAGAATACATCTGAGGCATCTTTTATTAAAGGTCTGTAGTCTGTTTTTGTTGTTGCATAACAGTACTTTAATATTTCAATGTCATTTTTACATAACTAATTCATTGCATCTAAATTTGCAGTTATCTTATCTTATATATTACCGACGCTCCTTCTGAACAGAAGATTATTGCGTCCTATATAGATCTATGGTTTGTGTTCAGACCTGTATTCTTATTAGAGTTTGAAATCATGATAAAGTGTTGGCTTTCCTGGTTTTTTTTTCTTCAGGCAACCCAATCCTCGCCCGAATACGGACGGAAAGAGAGAAAACTTGTCTTTGTTTGTTCTTGCATAGGTAATAAGAAAGGTGTTTTTATCCGTATGTCTATATGAGTGTGGTATAAATTTAGCTTTGTGTTTTATTTCTAAATTGGAGTTAATTGCTTTACTAGTTTACTCTTGGTTCTTCTATCTTCTAGTGTTTCAAAGTTTAATGATTTAACCAATGATGTTACTCTCGAAATGAAATGGAAAAGACGTAAAGAAGGTAAGGGTGATGTTACTTTGATGTTACTCTCGTGAGTTTTGAATATTCACAAGTAATGAATCTGGCAGCTCTTTTTGAATTTGCTCTAGTTTATTAATATTATCTTTGATGGATGGGTCCAATACAGGAGATGCATATTCTAGTATAGGTCTCACCAAGGTGAGGTGGCATCTTAAATAATAAACAAATAATTAGAAGGTTAATTCTGTGTTATCTGTTATGGGAGCTCCTTCTATGCATAAAATTCTTACGTTATATGCTTATCTTATAATGGGCATAACGGTGAAAATTCTGTTTATTTTTCAAACGGGTACCAGTTCAAATTTTGGACATACATATAAAACTGTAGGAAAATTGTATAGTTAAGAAGAGATGAAAATGTTTTAGAATCATCGAGTGCTCGGTGACCGAGTAAAGACAAAAATTGACAAAAAGGTTTATTTTTAGAATCACTACCGCATTAAAAAAAACCTTAAACACAACGTTTAAAAGCTTTTGACTGTGCATGAAATAAAGAGACAGCTATATTACCTCTTGACTCTGAAGCTGAGTTGGATTGTATCAGTTAACAATTGACTCTGGTAAGTTGACGTACCACTGTTTGCTAATGTCAGTTAACATGCTACTGTTAGCTTTTGTCTTAACGTTCTACTGTTGACTCTGGTCATTGGAAGTACTACTTTTGGCTCTGGTCAATTAAAGTACTACTGTTGGCTCTGATGAGTTGGCGTACTACTGTTGGCTCTGGTCAATTGAAGGCCTACTGTGGGCTCTGATGAGTAGACGTACTACTGTTGGCTCTGATGAGTTGGCGTACTACCGTTGGCTCTGATGAGTTGACGTACTACTGTTGGCTCTGGTCAATTGAAGGCCTACTGTTGGCTCTGATGAGTAGACGTACTACTGTTGGCTCTGATGAGTTGGCGTACTACTGTTGGCTCTGATGAGTTGACATACTACTGTTGGCTCTGTTCAATTGAAGTACTACTGTTGGCTCTGTTCAATTGAAGTACTACTGTTGGCTCTGGTCAATTGAAGTACTACTGTTGGCTCTGGTCAATTGAAGTACTACTGTTGCTCTGGTCAGTAAGGGTATTACTTTTGAGCCATAAACTTGTTTCCCCCATGTGTCTTGTTGGTGTAATGTATTCTGACCTTGAATGCGTCCATTGCCATCCGTGTTTTGTTCTGAACAGTGTTTTGTGTGTAGTAAGATGCGTGTGAATCAGACGCTTAAAATATCCACCATCAATAAGAGACTGTGTATATATTGACATAAACTTAGGCCGGAAACACTTCTGATCTTGTCTGTCTTTAACTCGGGTAAGTTATTCTAAAGCTGCTCATTTAAAAAAAAAAATATTAACACATCTTAAATTTATAAGAAAGTAATTGGACTTTAAGAACGGTGCCATCACCGAGTATTTTTTGTCGTTTCTTTCCTTTTCTTGCTTTATCATTTAACTTAGCCTACCAATAAAAATATATGTCAGCTGTTTATTGAACCAGTCACAATCAGTCGAGGGAGTTGTTACAAATGTAGTGCTTTTAGAAAGATTATTATAACTTGTTATTTTTTTATCCGTTGTAATTTAATCATGTGAAATTATTTTGTTATTTTTCTCCTTCTTAAAGGTAGTCTTTGAAAAATACAAAACATTGTAATAACTTTTGGCAATACATTTTCAGCCGTTAATTAGGAAGTAATAATAGCGTGTAGTAATAGATAATATTTTGTTCCCTAATATATAAATTTAAAAAAAGTTAAACGCCAAAACGTGTTTACTCGTTAAAATGAATTATATGGATTTCTTTCTCTAAAATATAAATGAAATAGATAATCTAATATTTATTGGACAAAATATAAATTCACATATTTATATTCTATACATTAATAATGAGCTTTACGAGCTACTTTCCCTGTGAAAACAAAACACAAAAATAAAAATATTTTTAAAAAAGTTTTAAAGATACCACGTTTTGTGAACTAAAAAGAAGAAAATAAACTAAAAACGTCAGGCGCATTCGGCTGAAATTTGGTCTATTAATGCTATTACATTAAACTTTTCAGTTTCAAATTCCTCCACAGTCTATATATGATACTTAATTTAATTTCAGCCGAATGCGCCTGACGTTTTTAGTTTATTTTCTTCTTTTTAGTTCACAAAACGTGGTATCTTTAAAACTTTTTTAAAAATATTTTTATTTTATACTTTTTAGTTATCATTTAAGTAGAATTGAGTACTATAATTAATGAAATATTAAATTGTCATGTGAATCAAGTATGCATGAAAAATTTCATCAAAATTTTTTGCCCCGGAAAGACAAACATCCAGACAAGAAAGCAAACTAAGAAAAACTTCCCTTTGTTGTTGTATTTCCTTGGTTGTCTCCCTCACACACAAGAAATCATATGACATTTGTTTAGTAATTAATTAATTAATTAAGTAGAATTGAGTACTATAATTAATGAAATATTAAATTGTCATGTGAATCAAGTATGCATGCAAAATTTCATCAAAATTGGATGATCAGAAGTGGTTCAAAAAAGGAATTCAATTTTTGCCCCGGAAAGACAGACAAGAAAGCAAACTAATAAAAACGTGGTAAGAACATTAGCTAATCGTAGCTAATCGTAGCTATTACAGACAATCCTTCTATACTAGGGCTGCGGAAATTAACGATCAACTCCTCGATAAATTGGTGAAAAATGTTATCGATTAAAATTACTTTACACGTGATTTACACGGAGAATTTAAGAAGTAGTGAAAAGTCAGGTTTTATATAGATCATATCAGTAAAAAGCTAACTTACATTTGGGTCACATGAGTGATGACTTAATTATTTTTTGCCTATTACCATGGCGGAAGTGTACTAAACGACGTCCCAAATTTTTATGCTTTACCTTTACGGAAATATGGAGAAAATTGTGTTGATTCTTTTTATATAGCCCATAAAATGGAAATACAATTTGGGCCCTGGTCCACCATGACTTGTGAATTTAAAAATTATTTTTCGCCATTTATTGTATGAGAGTGTACTTAACAACTTCCTAAAGTTTCATACTTCTACGTAAACGATAGATTGAAGATTTGAGGAGAAGTCAGTTTTTTAAATAGCATTTAAGGGACAAGACTACCTTGAGACCCCGGGCTCCCAAGAGAGTGATCTTTTTGGCAATTTTCCATGGCGTAAGTGTACTCAGCAACTTTCCAGAGTTTCAAGCTTCTACCTAAAAGCGAAATTGGAGAATTAGTGATGATTTATTTTTTGTATAATAAAAATATATATTTTAGTCTTGATCCCACAGGGAGTAATATTTTTTTACCCGTTACCATTGTGAGAGTGTACTTAACTTTCCAAAGTTGTATGCTACACGGGAAGTCGTAGAAATAGTTATGAGTCACCTTTTATATATATCACATATTAAGAAAAAAACACAGATTTGAACTCCTATTGAGTGATAATATAAATATTTTTCGCCAATTATCGTTGCAAGAGAGTAATTAACAATTTCGCAAAGTTTTACGCTTCTACCTTCACGGGAAACTGGAGAATTAGTGATGAATCAGTCAGCTAGTCTGTCAGGGCTTTACCTTTTATTGGTACCGACAAGCAAACTATCCTCCTTTCTCAGCGGTATACTAGAAGTTCAGTTAGCGTTGAGAGCCAATTCAAAACACCTATTGATTTCAATCTAAATCATGATGGATATAAAAAATATATTAACTTAAACCGCCTTGTCTGTTTGTCTTGGTCTGGCGAAAAAAACAAAAAGGAAAAGTAACAAATGAAATACTTGCCTTGATCATATCGAGTTGATAATTTTTTTTGTCTGTTACGATTGCGGGAGGGTAATCAAGAACTTCGCAAAGCTTCATTCTCTTACTTACACGGCAATTTGATAATTAAAGATGAGACTACTTTATTTATTTTATATGAGGCAAGAACTACATTTGGGACGTTTGTTTCCCAGTGAGAAAATATTAATATTTTTTGCCTGTTACCATCGCGAGAGACTACGCAATAACTCCCCAAAGTTTCAGGATTCTACTTACAAGGTATGTTAGAGAATTAGTGATACGGCAATTTTAAATAAGAACTTTAAAAAAAAACATAAACAAACCAAATTTTTCCCTATAAATCTTTTATATACGAGACACAACTATAAGGATGTTCAATACAATACGCAACACAAGACAATCCGAAAATACAAAATTGTAGTTATGTTTTGTAAATTATGTTTAATATAATGCGCACAGATCGTGAACATATTTTTAAAAAAACATTGTCAAAATAATTCGCATTTTATAGCACGAAAGGAAATGTTGTTAAACATAAAACACATCACGGCATTCTAAATTTAAAAATTAACATGATACCTAGAGATATATAAATAATTTTAAGATTCAATCATTCTATGGATCTGAAATTTCGATACATCATTTTTATTATCGGCACGAATCTGCCTGCAAAATTTCAACTCGCTAGCTTACGAGACATTGGGTTTAAACAGTACCCAAACAATTTTCGGCAAGCAATCAATGGCTCAACCAGACTCCAAGCGTTATTATAATCAATTTAAAAACTACATTTTAGCCCCCCGTCCCACCCTCCCACATGAGTGGGAGTTTGAAGGTTTTTTCACATTTTTGTCTATATAGTGTTCTCAACAATTTCCTAAAGTTTAGTGCTTGTACCTACACGGTAATTAGAAGAATTAGCTATTTTTAATTTTTATATTGCTTATATTACGAAAATACTACGTTTTGAGCCCCTGCTCCCATTAAGTGATAATTTCAAAATTATTTTAACAGTTACAATTTAGGAAGAGTACTCGACATTTTTGAAAAGTTTCATACATCTTCCTACACGGAAATAGGAGAATTAGTGGATTTCAATTTTTATATAACTTATATTAGGAAAAAATTATGTGAAAATTTTAAACTGTACTTTCGCACATTATTGTTGTAAGATAGTACTCAACAACCTCCCAAAGTTTTATGATTCTACCTACACGATAATTTGGAGAATTAGTTATTAGTTATTGAAGGCTTTGGCTTTTATTAGTATATATTCATAATTCTTTATTTTATTCTAATCATTTGAAACAAAACTGTCTTTTAACTTAAATACAAGGAAAATACGTCTAATACTCAGCAATCAACAAAAATAAAACTGGCAATACTTGATATACGACAAAAATACTAAATCATTTATACATTTCTTCAATAGGTATATGTTTTCCTTACATCCAAATGAAATGTACTATTTAAAATTGGTATAATCCTAATATCTTTTAATAAAATAATTATTTCTTTTTTTTTCCAGGTTTAAAAAATTGTTTGACTTTAGCGCACAAGAATACTTGGCATACGCAGAATTCAACAACAATAAAACTGACGGAAATGAAAATTATTTTCATGTTAATAATTCTGGGTCTGATGGAAATATATACAAAAGGGGAGACAATATCTCTTGGTTTTACGGATTCATCACCACGTCATGTGACAACAATAGAACATGACGTCATTGTGGATTGTACCAACAAAAATTTGCATCACCTAAAGCCAGAGTGGTTTCCCCTAGACACAACTATTTTAAACCTAGAAGGGAATCTCTTAGACTCAATCCCAGATGGAATATTTGAAAACTGCTCTCAACTTCAAACACTGAATCTGAACAACAATAAAATTAAAACGATCATGTCCAGAGCTTTCATGGGACTGGGTAAATTGGAAAATCTTTATTTCGGAATGAATAGATTTGACATCTGTGATAAAAGATATCTATTTGCAGCTTTTGAACAGCTTGACAATCTGAAGTTCTTGGATTTGTTACCAATTTTACTTTTCGAAAAGGACAAGTACTGTTACGGTTTTATTGGTAACATTGTTTGTCTGACGTCACTCTCAATTGACACCCGAAGTAAACACGTGTATTTTGGCGAAGAGTTTCAAAATTTGACCAAACTGGAATATTTGATAATTTCTGGTGATGCCGAAATCATACCAGACGACAGTTTCAAGTTCTTGAGATATTTAAAATATCTTGACCTCCACTGGATGACGTCTATGATAAATGTCAGCTTTAATTTCCTGGTTCCTCTGGTCAAGCTGGACCAGTTATTTATTTCACATATCACTGTCGGCACAGAATATATGTTAAGTGTGCTGCATCCGCTCGTTGGAAGAAACATGACCACAATTAATTTCAGACACATTTGTGTGCCAACACCTTGGCTAGCAAATTATAACGATATTAACGATGGCTTCGTGGGTGCCAATAAGACGAAGGCCATTGTTAAAATATGTGTTTCAGATTTTACATAGATTTATTCACATTTATATTATTTAGAGAAATGATCAATGACAAGTGAGACATGGGACCGCTGTCTACAGAAGCTAGACTTATCCTAAAACCCATGATAAGGAAGTCTCGAGGCTTTCACGATGCTAACTAAATTAAAAAAACTTGAGAATCCTAACTGTCCACCAGTATTTGAAAAAACCAATTTATAACGTATTCTCTGCAATGTCTTTAAATCCTCGACATCGAATCTCTAGCGTACAAGAAACATTAATTTGAGATTATCTGAAAAATACAAGATGGGAACAAGATTGTTGGAAAGCCAAAAAATAAATTAATTCCCAAAGAGGCATTGCCAATTAAAAAATACCAAAATTTAAACACAAGACCTACATACCCAACATTGGTGGATGTAAGGAGCATGTCTATCTATTTATCTATCTATCTATCTATCTATCTATCTATCTATCTATCTATCTATCTATCTATCTATCCATCTATCTATATATATATATATCTATCTATCTATCCATCTATCTATCTATCCATCTATCCATCTATCTATCTATCCATCTATCCATCTAATCCATCTAATCCATCCATCTATCTATCTATCTATCTATCTATCTATCTATCTATCTATCTATCTATCTATCTATCTATCTATCTATCTATCTATCTATATATCTATCTATCTATCTATCTATCTATCTATCCCTTTGACCGTCCATCATTGAACGTCAATTATATTTTGTATGCATGTCATAATCAACTGAAAAACGTATCTTATAATGATAATAACTTGATGTGAAATGAATCGATTGTTATACCGGTGGCTAACAAACGCGTTGGTATGTATCTAGTAATGGGAACAGACCGACTCGTTGAGGCTCGCATTGATCAGATTGAACAATCAAGAGGACGATTTGGCACCATGTCTTTCTTAGCATACAGGACAAAACACGTAACATTAACGGTTGAGTGACATATATAGTGCGCATGACTGCAGTTATTGGTATTGTAATATTATACAGAGAGTGCTAATAGGTGGCGTGTCATAGATGTGTACCACAAAGTAAGAGGTTTGATCAGGCCTTGCAATAGGTAAGTAGACTTGGTAGTTATACAGTAGGTCGGTCAGTAGTGGACGCTGCAGCTGCGTTTGTATTACATGTGGTTAGTAGTTGACGCTGTAGCTTTGTTTGTATACAGAAGGTCAGTAGTAGACCCATTAGATGTGTTTGTATTGTAGGAGGTCAGGTTTAGACGCATTTGTGAGTCTGTGATACAGTTGGTCATTAATGGACACTGTAGCTGTGTTTGTATACAGGTGGTCAGTAGTATACCCAATAGATGTGTTTGTATTACAGGAGGTCAGGTTTAGACGCATTAGGTGTGTTTGTGATACAGTTTGTCATTAGTGGACACTGTAGGTGTGTTTGTATTACAGTTGGTCATTAGTGAACACTGTTGGTGTGTTTGTGATACAGTTGGTCATTAGTGGACACTGTTGGTGTGTTTGTGATACAGTTGGTCAATAGTAGGCGCTGTAGATGTCTTTATATTTCAGGTGGTCAGTAGAGGACGCTGGTTTTTTTACAGGTGGTCAGTAGAGGACACTAGTTGTGTAACTCTGCTTGTAGTACATAGTTTTAAGGCTGGACGGTTGACTGTCCAAGTCTATACGCCATTGAGCAATTACTTAGTGGCCTTCACCTTCTATGCCAGGTCATTAGGTTAATTAACTTGATTCTGTTGTCCGTGTGTGGTACCTAGACAGTGGATATTTCAAAATGTCCCCATAACTATTAGACCTCACATTTTCTGTGTTTCACACCTAGACAGTATGGCTCCTAAATTAGAGTTAATTTTCAACAAATAAAAATGGCCGAGTCTCCCAAAAAAACTTAGAGATGAAGAGATGTATATTATTTAAACCATTTATGTATTAGACTAGATGAAGAGATATATGTTATTTAAACCTTGTATGTATTGGACTGGGCCGTCTTTTTAGACTCATACAAACTTTTTACAATAACATAGATACTTTTTTTTTAGATCTTATACAATATGTATTTTAACAGACTTTAGAAAAAATAGTTTTTTTAAGTAGTAATTTGTCTTTCTAATATTAAGTTTTAAATCGTTCCATTAATGTCGTATTACTGATATTCCAGATAATTGTATCTTATGTTTATCAAGACCCCTTAATTACAAGGGGTGGGGTCGGATAATTGGGATCTTTCAACGTGGGTTGCCTAAACCAAAATGTTATTAGTCAGACGTAATGCTATTTGGTCAGAGTATTAAAGGGATAAAAAAAATTCCTTCCATTTTATGATTTATGCAAAAGAGGCCTTAGTTTTAAAATAGTTATTTTATTGTTCAGTTGTTTGTTATTTTTTAAACAAAACAATTTTAAATAAGTCGGACGCGGTTGAAGTTTTTTAATCGTGTCAAATATTGTGACTTTAGGATGGGATACCAAGATAAACGCTTGAAATACTTTAAAAGTTTTGAGATATCAATGTCTTGTTGTAAATTTCCATATGCTCGCAATCATGTGTATGTGTTATTCAGCACTTTTGGTCAAGTTGGGTACTTGGTATTAAAGTTCATAATTTGACAAGTCGGTTTTTGCCTGTTGGGGTGTTGTATTTAAGGAACATTTTTTTTAAAGATTGATTTCAGCTATATATATTTTTACAAGCCTTTCATAAAATTAATTGCATTAGGTCTTGACATGTTCAAATGGTTTTTTATTTCCAAACGTATTAGGTTCGTATGTTAATAAAGGCAAACTTGTTAAATTAAATAGATCTGTACTTAGGTGTAACAGTCTTGTTAAAAAGAATAGGTCTTTACACACACACATATATATATATAAAGGCTGTTATCGATTAAATTAAATTTAGTCGTTAAAATAGGAAAATTTACACATTAATTCATCGATAATTTTTATTAAAGCTAAATATAAAGATGTATGACTTCATTAAACAGGCAATTGCTTTTCTGTTTTATTGAGATTTTTAACAAGTCTTTAAGAAATAAAAAAATAATTTTATACAACTATATATTATTATTTAAAAGTTTTAAAAAAACGAAATCAAAGTTATTCAAATAATGGAAAAAACTGCATTTTGACAGTATAAAATATCGCTAAGTCTCATTTCTCAAGTGTTATTTGAAGACATCTTACATAAATGTCCATTGAGTTGTGAAAAAAAGTATATATGAAAATTTCTTACAATTACATTTGGTTTTTTTTTTTTTTTTTTTTTTTTTTTTTTAAAAATTAAATTTGTAATAAACATATATCAAGTTTAGGTTTAACTTACTAATTAACTATAAAAGCCTTTTAAAAAATCAGTATAAATAGTTAAAACGAAGTTATTAATGGAAAAAAGTTAATTGACGCATTACATTTTAGGCACTTGGATAAAAATTTCAAATTAATTTTAAAAATATAAAAGTAATATAGCTGTCTAGATGTTGTTTGATGATTCACTAATACATAAAGATAATCTTTCATCCAAAGTGGTTCAAAAGTTATGCTCTTTTTCTAAGACCTCATAATCACTTTTTCACTATGTTATTTTCCTTTACATTTTTTTTGCACTTTTATGGCATTTTTAAAAATGCCCATAACTTAAGTATTTAATTATAAAAATATAATATTGTTAGGTGATATATTTAAATTTAAGTAATGCAATTTCAATGAATTTAATTTTTCTTATTGTTAATTTAAGTAAAAGTCTTTTTACATTTTGTTATGATTTTCCTTGTAAAACAGCTCATTTGAAGGTTTACGCTTTAATTATCATTGTTGTTTTTTTTAATAGAGAAGTTTGTACGTTAAATAAAAACCCATAAACTATTATAAATTAATAATTATTAATTAATAATTCGAAAAATCGATTTACGCTTACATTTGATCGTTTTTATATCGTTTAAATAATTGGGAGTGATTAAAAATTTTAACAATCTAGCGATAATTTAATCGTTAACTTCTGCAGCCCTAATATATATATATATGAATGTTCACGTTCGGTTTCGTCGCTACTCAAAAAAGGTAATGACAAACTGAACCTTAAAGATAATCAACACAGATTCAAGGAAAAACATGTTCTAAAAAATATATTCTGCTAACTATAGGAAATAAATTTAGGCTGTTCTAAACTTTTAAAATTATTTTCCAATTATTGAAAAAAAAAACCCAGTAAAACGGACATTTTAAAAAAATAGAAATTATGTGTTTTTTTAAAAATGATTATACGTGATTTGTGAATTGTAGCTAAAGCGGATATCTAATTTTTCTTTTTTTCAGTCAGATTTAAAAGAAACATTTTTTTATCAATTCAACTCACGGCAAAATTCAGAAACCTCAAAAAATATTTCTAGAGATGTCACTCATGTCAAAGAACTCACAGGTTGTCTTTAATGACAAATAACACTCATAATTTTATTTGAGTCATAACAGTCACAATATAAGCGAAACAAACCAAGAATCAGTCAGACATCAGCCATCATGAAACATCTGTTTGCTTCCCTAGTCGTGTATTTCATGATGTTATCTCAATATGCATCGGGGTGGAGTAGAAGGAATTCAATCAAGAACACTAGAGATATCGAAAATTTTCTTCAAATTGGTATGAATACACACCCCTGTCGTGTGACTACAACAGAACATGACGTCATAGTGGATTGCGCCAACAAAAATTTGAATCACCTAAAGCCAGAGTGGTTTCCCCTAAACACAACTATTTTAAACCTAGAAGAAAATCTCTTAGACTCAATCCCCGATGGAATATTTGAAAACTGCTCTCAACTTCAAACACTGAATCTGAACAACAATAAAATTAAAACGATCATGCCCAGAGCTTTCCTTGGATTACATAAATTGGAAACTCTGGATTTGGGAATGAATCAACTTGACATTTGTGATGAAAGGTTTCCTATTACATCTTTTGAACAACTTGTAAACCTGAGAGTGCTGAATTTGTTACAAAATTTAACATTTGATAATGAAAAGTACTGTTACGGTTTTATTGGTAACATTGTTAGTCTGATGTCACTCTCCATTGACATACAAGGTAAACACGTGTATTTTGGTGAAGAGTTTCAAAATTTGACCAAATTCGAAAAGTTGATAATTACTGGGAGAGCCGAAATTATAACGGACGACAGTTTTAAGTATTTGGGGAACTTAAGATATTTGGACTTTCACTCTATAAATCATATCAACTATGTTAGCATCAATTGTCTGGTGCCCCTGGTCAAATTGGACCAATTGTTTTTGTCCTATATGGACATAGGCACAGGATATACATTAAGTTTGCTGCATCCATTCGTGGGGAAAAACATGACGACTATTCAGTTTATCAAAATGTGTCTACCTACACCATGGCAAACTAGTGTCAGGAATATCCAAGATGGCGTCCTTGATTCCAATAAGACAGCGATTTTACTTAAAATTTGTGTCTCAAATTTTACGTTCTTGGAATCCTATTTGTTTTATTTAGATATAGGGGCATTTACAAGCGACACATGGAACCGCTGTCTACAGAATCTTGATTTATCATCGAACCCTTGGAGAGGAAATGTTTTGGCATTTTACACTTTGTTCAAATTAAAAAATCTAAGAAGCCTTGTCGTTGCGGGCAATTTAGCTAGTGGCTACCAAAGCCAATTCCCAATGGTTAACATTATTAATAGAGTCCCCATCCTGTCCAAAACATCAGACTCGAGGTATAGAGAAAAAAAAACCTCACAATTCCATCCACCATCTAATTTCACAAAGAGAAAATATCTTAGAAACATATCGTCCCTGAGTAAAGGCCAGTCACTTTCTATGAAAAGAAGCCAAATTTTAAGCAATTACAAGAAAAATACTTTGGATTATGGAAACGTGTCTTCTTATTCAATACCAAAAACCTTTATCTGGGTTTCTGAATCTCTACATTTTCTGGATTTGAGTAGGTTAGTAGATAATGTGTATATGTCAACAGAGTGGACTTTGATTGGAGCTAAAAATGTTGAATATCTTGATATATCAGAAAATGGATTCCATGCATTCACTGGAAAAATTGAGGGTCTGACGGGAATAAAGACTTTTATTGCTTCAGGGAATGATATGTCCGTGATGTCACCAACGTTCTTAGACACATTAACGACCCTTGAAACACTCGCGATCGCCAACTGTTACTTCGATGTCAACTTTATTTCTACCAAAAGTACTAGGTTTCTATCCTGTCTTAAAAACTTGAAGAGACTTGATCTGTCATCAAATTCGTTAAGTATCTTAGCTCAAGGCATATTTGAAACAAACACAAATCTTACAGAATTATGTCTGTCTTCAAACCGTTTCTCCGAGATTCCATTTAGTATGACCAATACACCAAAACTCACAAGACTAGACATTCGTTACAACGCCATTACGTCATTGCCAGAATATGTCACAAGTCAAATGGAAATGTTGGAGCAAAAGTGGGGAAAATTTGAGTTATTTTTAGATGGCAATATCCTGTCCTGCGCATGTCAAAACATCAAGTTTCTTCAATGGCTTCGTTTGACGGCAGTCACTCTAGATCGAGATGGCAACTTTACTTGTATCAATGAACAAGGTGTCCTGACTTACACGGACGTTTACATCGACCTGGAAGGTTTCTGGCGCCAATGTTGGGGTCAGTTTTTCTTCTATGTATCTCTTATTCTGTTTTCTTTAATGGCCATTGGGTTCCTGTGTGCATTTGTCATCAACAAATACAGAACTTACATCGTTTCTCAGTTGTTGGGTATTTTCTTTGGTTTTAGACAACATCTGCCTGGAGATTATGAGATAGGAGTGTTTTTTTCTTACGAAGATATGGATTATCAATTTGTCACAGGTGACCTTAAACGATTTGTTGAACAAGGACTTGGAATGTCAACATACATACGTCATCGTGACCTTGACCCCGGAGTTGTGTTAGTGGAGGCAATCGCCGAGGCCATCGCCTCATGTTGGAGAACAGTGATTATAATCAACCAAGATTTCCAAGACAGCAGTGAATATTTCCAGTTTACTTGTAGGTCAGCTGTGTCCATGATAAATCTCGCAAACCCATTTCGTATTCTGGTGTTGGTCACTGAACGATACCGTCACAGGATTCCACGAGACATTTTGTCTGCTATACAGGAAGACAACATCGTGGTGGTTGAAAGATTGGAGATGGATGGAACGATGCAGGAAATACTCAGAAACAGATTAACAAGATAATATTGCAACAAGTCCTCATAATTTTTAAAGGCAGTTTAATACGGCATCAAACAGTACAGATATGTTTTAAAATATATTTTGGAAGAGAGGGTTATTGAAAATGTATAACTCGCTCACAAGTCGAACCCCACCCAGCTCCGCACTTTTTCCCCTAGACTTCGGTCAAATAGGTGGCTTTAGCATGACTATAGAAGTTACTTCATGCATAGAGCGAACGTAATCCAATTTAGATGTGCTGTATATTCAGGCGTAAGAAAAAAAAATATTTGTGGTGTAAGTAATTTAATGAAATTTTAGTGAAATCCAACCGATTGAAAGGAATAAAGATTAGAAATAAACCCTTACAAAATTTTTATAGAAATGAAAAAATAATATACATGTAACTAAATGTTGCCTTAAATTGGTCAGACTTTTTAGTAAAATATGCATTTTTTCCTGGTAGAACTTTTCAAAATATTTTTTAAACAATTAATTAAATAGAAAAATTTGAAAAATAAACAGAGAGCTGAAAAAAATCACAACTGCAAAGAGTAATTCACGTAGTTAAATAATACAATGCCAAAATAATAATCTTATACAACACTCAGATAGGCATCTGGATGCAAACACTTCTTGTTTCATTCGAATAAATTCTACATGGAAAATATATTGAAAAAGCGATTTGCGATTTGTACGTTGGCTCCGTATGGAATTAACCATTTTAATAATTTCATCTAGCTGAAGAATTTTTTCACGTTATTTTAATTGTAACTTTTGAAACTTCCTTTTTTTTCCTATATCCTGTGTCCTTGTTGGTAATTTTTACTTTCTGTTTTTTTTTTTGTTGTTATTTTTTTTTTGCATGCATTAATTATTTCTGATGAAGTAAAGCTTACGAAATTAAATATTATTTCCTTACTTATGTACGTATTAACTTTATGTATATTGTAGTGATAATGGCATTGGACTTAACGTTTAATGCCACGATATTTTAATAATAAAGCTCAAATCTATTTTTCTCATTACACATTGTGCTTGTGTATTTTGTATTATATTTAAAAGCTTTATCGCAGTAATATTCTATATTATATATTATTTCATTCACAACAACAACAACAACAACAAAAAAAAAACAACTTAATTTTTAATTTTTCACGTCTGGCATCTGGGTGTGATTTGTTGTTGCCTCAACAAACCATGACACCTACATACATATTTTTTTAATGCAAGAGTATACACAAACCATCGAAGACACGTATGACACAAAATGGTCAGTCTGCAGGAGTGTGTGTAATGTATAAGATGAAATCAATCCAGGCACAAGGCCTATAAGTTAAGCTTGGGGTTAGCAGGACTCTAAACAACAAGATAAATCTTTCAGTGTTGGTGTTTGAAACATGAATAGTGTTAGTGTAAATTAAGTTTCATGGGATTGTAAGAATGACGATTATCTTAAACCTTATTTTTGAAAGTAATTTTGGACCTTTAACTGGACCTAACTTTTAATATGTTAAGATACATGGTCACTTTGTGACCGACTACAACATTTGTTTCTAGAACCAGCCATATTGTATATAATTAATGAGATTTAATAATAATTAAATGAAAGTAATGATCGTGT
Source organism: Radix auricularia (assembly GCA_002072015.1). Classification (NCBI taxonomy): domain Eukaryota; kingdom Metazoa; phylum Mollusca; class Gastropoda; family Lymnaeidae; genus Radix; species Radix auricularia. Next base: position 104,349 of record MUZC01000074.1, read on the forward strand.
CATTAAAGTAACTGTACGTTGAGAACCGCTGGAGGTTAAACCTCTGCAGTATGGTGAGAACCGTTAGAGATTCAACCTCTACAGTTTAGGGAGAACCGCTGGAATTTCAACCTCTAAAGTATTGAGAGAACGTCTGGGGGCTCACCCTCTTCACGTATTCGTCCGTGAGAACTGCTGGAGGTTCAACATCTGAAGTATGGTGGGAACAACTGGAGGTTAAACCTCTGCAGTATGGTGAGAACCACTGGGGTTTCAATCTTTGCACGGTTTCGTCCGTGAGAACTGCTGGAGGTTCAACCTCTGAAGTATGGTGGGAACAACTGGAGGTTAAACCTCTGCAGTATGGTGAGAACCACTGGGGTTTCAATCTTTGCACGGTTTCGTTCGTGAGAACTGCTGGAGGTTCAACCTCTGCAGTATTGTGAGAACCACTGGCGGTTCAAACTTTGCACGGTTTCGTCCGTGAGAACCAATGGAGGTTAAAGCCCTAAAGTCCTAGACGGTAAGCTCAGGGGGGACAACGCTAACGCTATTTGACACTTGTCGCCATTCAAGTGGGACGTCACTTTAAAAAAAAAATTACGGCAAAAATCAATCAAGCAAAGATTATGGCAAGAAATATTGCCGTGTGACTATTTTTAGACACGTCAATAATTCCTGCTTGAAATCCACGAGCTATTTAAAATGTTCTCTAATGAAGACACACTGCTGTCATACAGTCTTGTGTTATACTTAAAACTTAATTCTGATATTGAAGATGTCTGTTTGCATCTTTTCTCTCTGCCTCTCCCACATTGTGCAGTCCTTTCCCATTTTCTTACACTTCATTATCTAACTCGGTCACCTTGTCTTTCTGACTTATATCGCTTTACATTTATAACCCTTACTTCTTTTCTCTAGTTATATTACACATTCCCTATTCTTCTATCGATATTTATTATATTCTAATTTTTCTTTATCACCCGACCCTCCCTACCCTTTCTCTACATTTTCTCTTCTTCCCTGATTTAAAAAAATATTTTGTTTGCCTTCTCACAAAATTCTCTATCTCTTTATATTTCTCTCTCTGCATGTTTCTGTCTATTTTCTCTCCGTATTTTTTTCTCTCTCTATTTATTTATGTCTATTTTTTCTCTCTACTTCTCTGTATATATTTTTCTCTCTCTCTCCTTCTCTCTCTCTGTTTCTTTCTATTTCTTTCTCTGTCTCTTTCTATTTCTCTCTCTCTAGCTGTCTCTATTCTTCTCTCTCTATTTATCTCTATATAATTCTCTCTGTCATTTCACTCTTTCTCTCCTCTCTCTCTCTCTCTCTCTCTCTCTCTCTAATTCTTAAGTATCTTGTCTGCTTATAACATTTGTCTTTTGTTTGCCAACACAGGGCAAGTAGCGGATGCGTGATATCAGGTACACAAACATGAAGAAGATAGTAAACTCATAGGAATAAGTCAATAGAAATAGCTGACTAAGTAAAAGCATAAAATAAATTAAACATATTGCAATATGCAGATGTGTATAGTCTGTTTAATGTTTTTCTTATTATTATTAACTTGAATTTGCTATCTCTACATAAATATGGACGATGGAAAATAATTAAATAAAACGTCTCTGTTACAGGAAAAAAGTTAAATTCAGTCATTCAATAAAATTCCTAGGCAATGTATAGAATGAATGATGGACTCAGGCAATGTATGAAATAATTTCTATTCATACAAATTTCTAGGACTCAGGCAAAGTATGAAATGGTTGCTATCTATCTAGGTTATCTATAGAATGCCGAGTTGTCTTCCGGCGTAAGTGTGTAATTAGCCTACCCATGCCATTTTCCCATGTTTTTAGACAGGGATATCTTATATCTTAGATATACAGACGCTCCTTCTATGCAGAAGATAATTGCGTCCACAAACCATGAGAGATGATCTGTTGGCAAGTGATGCAGCGGTCACAGGCCACGGCTATAGGGGTTCCACGCATTACCTCAGCTACCTAACTATTGTCTAGTTAGGTACCCATTCGGAGCTGGGTGACTCGGGGACTCCTCAAGCCGCGAGAACAAATCTTCACCGTCGTGTGGATTCGAACCCGTGACCATCGGTTGTGCTTTGGTCATTTTTTTATTATGGAAATCAAAGCCTGTGCGTGTTGAAAATTATTGTGAGGTAGCGTTTAGCCGGTCGTAAATTCCACTACCAAATAGACAATTCTTTCAAAATTCTTCTCATGACGTCAGTTCATATAATCTGTCTGAGATTTCAAACACGTTCCCCCTTTACGTTTCCCATTGGATTGCTGTGTGACCATAGCGTGACAGAATTTAAAGCGAGGTCAGTAATCACACAGTGTTGACATTCAACGACGGTTCTAAGGTGAGTTGTCTAAAGTAAGAACCGATGTGGCTAAAAACAGCGTTTTCTAAAAACCGAAACTATTTAACAAAACTTAGTTCACGATGCCAAAATGGCCTAAGACCACCATTAAACAATAACCACGGAACTATTGGCTGGTGAAACACTTTGATGTCATGATGGTGGAATATACGAGTAAATTGATTTCCCCTGTTAAAGATGACATGAGTGCCTTTTTGTTTTACGTTGCGGACTCCGATATATTTGATTTACTTCATAAATCTCATTTAGACATTGGTTAACTGGTTATGGAGTATGGGACAGAATATTGAAAGAATTTTCACCCAACTACAAGAACGCTATTCGTCGTGATATTAAACTGTGTATTAACCTTAGTAAACCCTGCTAGAAAAAAAGATGTCAAAAAGTCATTGAGGTCAAGCAACTGGCTTTTTCTGAATTCAATTCTTGTTGTCAGGTACACATAATCGCCTTTCAATCACATCCTGATGGGGATAAGTTTATAATGGTCTATCAAAATCATCTCAGCAAGTTCGTAGTTTTCAGAGCCTTGAAGACAAAGAGGGCACAAGAAGTGGCAGACCAGCTTCTAGACATATTTACGTTGCTTGGTCCTCCAAATATTCCAAGCCCACATGATGGTTGAGAGTTTGCAACAATGTGGTAAGGAGCCTAAAAGTACTGTCCCAATTTTAAGATCGTTCATGGTAAAACGCGCCACTTACAGAGCCAGAGGAGCGTCGAAATAGCTAACCAGGATATTAAAAACATGATGTGTGCTTGTATGCAAGATGAAATAACAGGCCACTGTATTGAAGGGATAGTGTCCGACAAACTCAAGAAGAACATATCTTTTCATACTGGGTTTAAAGATTACCATACAAAGCTCTCAATGGGTAGAGAAAAGTAGGCCTCAAAACGCCGTCACTATCTGACAGTGATTTACGAAGATATGGAAAAAGAGGAGACCTAAAAAAAAATAATACAGAGCGAACATCATGTGCTTTATTTTATATTACTTTCACTTTACAATACGCAATAATCAAAAAAAGTCCTGTGTTGTGCTCGTATTACACTTTGCCTACACGAAACACGACATTTGATAGAAGGCCTAGGCAAAGTATGCAAACGTTTTTAAAAATCTGTACTTTGCTTTAAACCATTCTGTAGAATGCCTGATATCACACATTACCTTTACCTGCTCTAACAAATTGATGCAAGCCTCTTCTTATAATACAATTTCCTGTCATGTGACAGCAACAGGACATGACGTCACATTTGATTCTGCCAAAAATATTTGGATCTCATAAAGCCACAATGGTTTCCCATTTACACAATTTTTTTAAAACTAGAAGGATTCAATCTTCTAAAGAATATTTGAAAACTGCTCTCAACTTCAAACATTTAGTCTGAACAACAATAAAATTAAAACGATCATGCCCAGAGCTTTCCTTGGAGTTAATAAAACTGAAAAATCTTGATATTGTAACTAATAAGCTTGATATCTGTGATGTAAGGTTTCCTATTGCATCTTTTGAACAACTTGTAAACCTGAGAGTGCTAAATTTAAAAAAAAAAAAATACCATTTGATAATGAAAAGTACAGTTACGGTTTTATTGGTAACATTGTTAATCTGACGTAACTCTCCATTTACGCATAAGGTAAAAAACGTAGAATATAATGCAGTGTTTCAAAATTTGACCACATTCGGAAACTTGATAATTACTGATAGAGACAAAATTATAAGAGACGGCTGTTCAAATTATTTTTTTTTCTATATTTAATAATGTTATCATCAGTTGGATCAACTCAATAAGTCTAATAGTTTCTGACACAGATAATATAATATGTTTCCGTAATCAACTCGCAAAAAAGAAACAAGACAACCATTCATTGAAACAAAATTTGCATGACTACTCCATGGCGTGCTAGTGATTAAAATATCACAATTGTGGTGTTTGGTACCAACCCAAGTAAGCGAAGAAGAAATTTTTAAATTTTAAATTGTTCTGAAAGAAAGAATTTAGAAGCATTGCTATTGCCGATGATATAAGAGAGGGTTTTGATTTTTAAAAAAAAAAAATTAAATATGAAATCCGAAATTTAGAGAGAAAAAATGACCACAAATTATTAAATTTAAATTTATTATCTTATCTTAGATATACAGACGCTCCTTCTATGCAGAAGATGATTGCGCCCAAAGACCATGAGAGACGATCTGTTGGCCAGTGATGCAGCGGTCACAGGCCTTGGCTATAGGGTTTCCACGCATTACCCCAGCCACTTAACTATTGTCTAGTAAGGTACCCATTCAGAGCTGGGTGACTCGGGGACTCCTCAGGCCCCGTGAACAAATTCTCGCCTTTGCGTGGATTCGAACTCGAGACCATCGGTACGACAGTCGAGCGCGGTACCACTCGACCACCGCGTCCCACTATTAGGAACAAAACAGGTTGCAAATAAAAAACTGGAGCAGATCATATTAAATTGATTACAACTGCTAAAATTATTTGGATTTTTAGAAGTATTGCTTTTGTTGAATTGAGAAGTTTAAAAAATAAAAAGTATGAGAATCTAATTAAGAAACATTTATGGCCCTTTAAACATTCTGCTGCACCAACTGTGGCTTGGTTATAAACTTAAAACATCCTCAAGAGGAACGAGGCTTTTATCGAGGCACGAGACTGTTAACGAGACACGATGATTCTATTGAGGCAGGAGGCTTTTATGGAAGCTCGGGGCACCATGCTTCAAATGAGATAAGAGAAACCAGGCTTTTATTGTAGGATCAGGGTCTGGCTTCAATGGAGGTACGTGGCACTAGGATGCAATGTAGGCACAGGTCACCATGCTTCTATGGAGACACGACGAACTAGACTACATTGGTGGCAAGGGGCATCAGGGTTTATGAAGGTACGGGAACCATGCTGCTATGAGGCCACGGCACCATACTTCTATAAAGGCACAGAGCACTATGCTTATAAGACAGCACAAGTCTGTTGAGACACCTTGCACCAGGCTTCTATAAAAGCACCACAGAGCACCAGACTTCTATGGAGGCACGGGGCACCATGCTTCTCTGGAGACTTGGGGCACCAGAATTCTAAGACAGCACTATGAACCGATCTTCTTTTGAGGCACGAGGTACCAAGCTTCTATGAAGACACGAGACACATGGCTTCTATGGAGGCATAGGACACCAAGCTTCTATAGAGGAACAGTTCACCATGCTACTATGGAGTCACTAGGCAATATGCTTCTATGGTGACACAGGGCACCAGTATTCTATGACAATACTAGGCACAGGCTACTATAGAGACACGAGACACCAGGCTTCTATGGAGGCACAAGGAACCATAATTTTATTTAAGCATGATACTTCTATGGAGGCATTGGGCACCAGGCTTCTACGGAGGCACGATTCTTCTGAATCTTCTATTTAGGCACACATTTTCTATGGAGGCACACATCTTCTATGGAGGGACAGGGCACAAGACTTCTATTCAGGCACATATCTTCTATGGATGAACAAACCAACAGGCTTCGATAATGGAACTAGTTTTTATGGAGGCCCAAAGCATTAGTATTCTATGGAGCCACATATCAGCTATGGAGTAACAAATCAACAGGCTTCTATGGAGAAACAAATCTTCGGTGGAGGCACAAGGCATCCGGCTTCTATGGAGGAACAAATCTACTATGGAGGAACGAATATATTATGGAGGCACAAGTCTTCTATGGAGGAACGAATATATTATGGAAGAACTAATATTCTATGGAGGAACGAATTTTCTTTTTAGGCACAAGAAATTAGGCGTCTATGGATGCACAAGGCACCAGGATTCAATGAAGCCACGAATCTTCCATGGAGGCACAAGGCACCAGACTTCTATGAAGGTACGAATCGTCTTTGGATCACGAATCTTCTATGTAGGCACGAGTCATCTATGAAGGCACGAATCTTTTATGAAGAACGAAACTGCTATGGAGGCACACATCTTCTTTCGAAGCACGTGGCATCAGTCACACATTAAGTCACACATTTTCAAAAAAGTCACAAATCTTCTATGGAGGCACAAGGAACTATGCTTCTATGGAGGCACAAGGCAATAGGCTTCTATTGAAGCATGAGGCGCCTATTGTCTATGAATATACTAATACTCTATGGAGGCACAAGGCATTTTCGGAGCACCATGCAAGAGGCTTCTATGGAGGAACAAATCTTCTATGAAGTTCCAAGGTACCAGGTTTCTATGGAGGCACGAATCTTCAATGGAGGCATATGGTACGAATTTTCTATAATGGAGGCACGAATCTTCTATTGGGGCACAAGGCTTCTATGGAGACACGAATCTTCTATGGAGGCAAAAGGCACCAGGCTTCCATGGAGGCACGAGGCATCAGGCTTCTTTGGAAGCACAATATTTCTTTGCCGGTAAATTAATTGAACAGGCTTTACCTAGCACGAAATGCCAAAATATTTAGCACAAGATTGACACCAAAACAAATTTACAGATTTCTTGTATTTCACTTATTTTAGATAACACATGTCCTAATTAAATTAACTGTATTTAAAAAAAAAAAAGTATTGTGTAGCATAGTATGTAATATATGATGTTTAGCTTTATTTACATTTTTTTTTTTACCATCGTAAAGGCATTAGCTGACATGTTTCCTTTTATTAATGCAAGCTTAGCTGCGTTAAAATCTTAATGTCACTTTATTTGCCTATTTACATTTTATCGCAGCTAAGTATGTATATTTTAATTTTTTTATTCGTTTTGTTTGTGTGTTTGGGTCCGTTAAAAAGGGCTCTTGCCGAAACGTCTTCTGTTTTGCTACGTCCGGTCAGGCTAACCCTTACCCTGTTTACGGCTTTTCCAATGTACACCCTTAGCTTACAATGCATGACAAAAATAGCTTCCGCTTTCATTCTCTGGGTGTCTGCACGCTTGATTGGGCAGATTGAATGCTTCACTCGTACAATGTAGAGTATTTAAGTACTGGGTTCCAGATATTCTGGAGTTGGAAACTTAATGTTCGTTTATGGGATAACAAAGTCTATGTCATCAGTGTCCTTATTACTTGTCAAAAGTAAGTAGTTAAATATTTACTGGTTTACATAATGAATATCATATAACTTTGTCAAAATTAAGAAGTTAAATATGTATTGATATGTTTGGTGAATCTCAGATATTTATGCTACAAAAAATTAGATGACCACCTCTGTAAAGAATTTACAAAGATAATATAGAAGAAGTAAATGTGTGTCTATTCACAACAATACATTAATAAAAGATGTATACATATATATATAAATATATTTATATTTATATATATTTATATTTATATTTTTATTTATTTATTTATTTATAAAAGGGAAAGCCCTCACTGACTGACTGACTGACTGACCGATTCATCACCAATTCTCCAACTTCCCGTATAGTTAGAAGCATGAAACTTTGGGAAGTTGTTGGGTTCTCTCAGACAACGACAATTGGCGAATTTTTTTTTTTTAATCTCATTCTTGTGGGGCCGGGGGCCCAAAAACTTTTATTTTCTTCATCTCTATTTCGTCAACATTCCGTGTAGGTAGAAGCATGAAACTTTAGGAAGTTTTTGAGAATCTTCTTACAACAATACTTGGCAAAAAGAATTTTAAAAGTTACACTCATGGGGGCCGGGGCGTTAAAAATGTTTTTTTTTTCCTTATTAAAACTATATACTAATTGAAAATCAAAAATTATCCAACTTTCCGTGTAGGTAGAAGCATGAAACTTTGGGAAGTTGTTGGGTACTCTCTGACTACGAAAATTAGCGTAAAAGAATTTTTGAAATTTCACTCATGTGGGGCCAGATGCCCAAAAACATTTTTAACTATATCACTAATTCTTCAACTTCCCGTGTAAGTAGAAGCATTAAATTTTGGGAGGTTTTTGGGTACCCTCTTTTAAAATAAAATGGCGAAAAAGAATTTTGAAATTTATACTCATGGGGGCCGGGGCCCCAAAAAATTTTTTCCTTATAAAATATAATATATACTAATTGAAAATTAACAATTCTTCTAATTCCCGTGTAGGTAGTAGCATGAAACTTTATACGTTATTGAGTACATGCTTCCGCCGATAATTGGCAAAAGAGAAACTTAAATTTCCCACTCATGGGGACTGGGGCCCCGAAAACCATTTTTTTCATTATATGAGCTATATATAACTTGAACCAAAATCACTTATTTTCCTATTTCCCGAGTAGGTAGACTCATCAAAGGTTTAAGAATTAATAAATACACTTTCACGATACTAGCAGGTGAAATATTTTTTTAAAATATCTCTTACTGGGGGGCTGGGAGCCCAAATTTAAAAACTGAAAATCACTAATTCTACCATCCCCCAAGTAGGTAGAAAAAATGATACTTGAGGAAGTTGTTGAATACAATCTCCCGATGATAATTTACGAAAGAGAACGCTATATTCCCATTCATAGAGATACCAGGGCCCAAAAATAATGGGGACCCAAAAAAATATTTTTCCAATTAAATGAGCTATTTACAATTTGCAATTCATTAATTCTCCTATTTCCCGTATAGTTAGAAGCAGGAAACATTGTAAATTTTATGAGTTCATGCTTCTAATGATAATTTGCAAAAGAGAATGTTAAATTTCCAACTAATGGGGGCCGGGGCATCCAAAACGTTTTTTTTTTCCTTTTATGAGCTTTATAAAAAAAGAAATTCTCTAACTCTCCTATTTCCCCTATAGGTAGAAGCATGAAACTTTCGAAATTTTTCGAGTAGAAGCTCCCGACGAAAATATGCAAAAACGATGTTTGATTTCCCACTAATTGGTAAAAAGGGGCCCAAATTGAATTTTTCTTATTTTAAAAACCAACTTATCATTAATTCTTCAATTTTCCATGAAACTTTAGGTAACTATTAAGTACCCTCTTACGACGCATTTCGGTGTAAACGAATTTTCAAATACACACTTATTGAATGGGAATGGTACATTTCCACTCAATGCACACTCATGAGTGCCGGGCCGAAAAATGTGTTTTTTCTTAATATGTGCTATATAAAAATTGAAAAATTACTAGATCGAATTCTTTTATTTCCCGAATAGGCAAACGCATGAAAATTTGGGTTTTTTAATTACACTTCCACGATGGTAGTAGGTGAATAATTATTTAAAACATCCCTTACTGGGGGGGCTGTGGGGCCAAAATTTAGTTTTTATTTTCTAATATTAACTATATAAAAAGTAAAAATCACTAATTCTCCCATTCCAATGTAGGTAGAAGCATGAAACTTTTGGAAATTGTTGGGTACCCTCTCACGACGAGAAGTGGGGTAATATAATTAAAAAATTCACACTCTTTGGGGCTGGGGCCTCAAAAACGTGTTTTTTCCGAATATGTGCTATTTACAAATTGAATAGCATTATTTTTCCTATTTCCTAAGAAGATAAACTCATGTAACTTTGGGGGTTTGTTAAATACACTTCCATGATGGCAGAAGGGAAATAATAATTAATATATCTTTTGCTGGACACCGGAGACCCAACTATAGTTTTTTTTATTTACTCACTCAGTAATCACTAATTCTCCAACTTCCTGCAGCTGCGCGCGGGGAAATCGCTAGTATATATATATATATTAGGGCAGCGGAAATTATCGACTAATCTCTCGATTAATCGGTAAATTATTTTATCTATTAAAATTGTTTAAATCGATAAAATAGTGATTAAAAATAAAATAAAAATTTTGCTTTGTTTTCTTAAAAATTCGATTTATTAATAAATAATTGATAATAGTTTTAATTTATTATTATTTTTTTACGTACAAACATCTCCGTTCAGAGGATTAAGAGAGTGTTTACTTTAAAATAACCTGTTTTATAAGGACAATGATATAAAAAACATAGTTTTTAACTATTAAACAATAACAAAATTAAAATTCATTGACATCATATTAAACTACTTTTTAAAAAATATATCCTCTAACAATTGTACGTGTTTTAAATTTAATTAAATTAAATACTTAGGTTATAATCATTTTTAAAAAATGCAATAAAAGGGCACACCATTGAAGGAAAACGAAATAGTGAAAAAAGAGATTATGAGATCTTAGAAAAAAAATCATAGCTTTCAAACCACTTGGGATACAAAGATGGCCTTTATGTTTTATACTCATCATCAAATGATTTCTATGACTTTTCTATTTATAAAATTAATTTGAAATTTTCATTCAAGTGCCTCAACTTTAATACGTTATTTATCTGTTTTTCAGTGCTAACTGTTTTATAAATAACTTAAAATGCCAATACTAATTGCCTGTTTTATTACTTCCCTTGAAATGTTCAGTTTAATGACGTCATACTTCTTTATTTTTAGCTGAACAGAATTATCGATTAATTAATCGGTAATTTTTCAAAAGTTTTCGATTAATTTAACTTAATCGATAACAGCCCTTATATATATGTATATATATATATTAATGGCCCCCGGCGAAAATATTGCACGAAGTAAAGTTGAAAATATTATTGATTTTAAATCTAGATCTTGATTATTATATTGGTCAATATCGTATAATTCAAATGGGGAAATACGTCTTAAACGTTTAATAAAAACAGATTGGTGGCCCCGGCCCCAAAGGAATGAACATGATGAGTTTAATCCCTACAGTATTTAAATATAGACAATGAATCTTTTATGTACAATGTTTGCTAAAGATCCATCAGTAAACACTGTAGACAAATATTATCAACAAAATGGTTTTATAGTTAATATAAAAAAATTACATTTTTGACCCCTGACTTCCAGTAAGTAGTAATTTATTTATGTTTTTTTTTAGCTTGTTACAATCGCGTGTGCGTACTGAAAAACTTCCTAAATTTTCATGTTTCTCCGTACAAGGTAATTCTTAGAGTAAGTAAAATGTGAATTTGGGACGTGGTGGTCGAGAGGTAGCGCTCTCGGCTGTCAGACCGATGGTCACGGGTTCGAATCCACACTAAGGTGAGGATTTGTTCTCGCGGCCTGAGGAGTCCCCGAGTCACCAACTCCGAATGGGTACCTAACTAGACAATAGTTAGGCGGCTGGGGTAATGCGTGGAACCCCTATAGCCGTGGCCTGTGACCGCTGCATCACTTGCCAACAGATCATCTCTCATGGTCTGTGGACGCAATTATCTTCTGCATAGAAGGAGCTTCTGTATATCTAAGATAAGTTGAAAGCGCAGCCTTTTATTAGTATAGATTATGTAAACAGTATCTGTACTTGCGTTGCTATTTAGGATTTATTACAGTTATATTTATAAGTTTGTGTTTATATATATAAAATTGTTTTTAAGTAACTTACTATCAAGACGATATTAAAAACATCAACAGCAAAATTATTTTTAAAAAAAAGTATTTGATAAAATATTGTAGAATAATTTCAGATAAACACAACAGACAAGGGATGTTTTAAATTAAAATTTTAAAATAATAAAAATATGTATTTTTTTCTTTAAATCCATCACTAACAGTTTGGCTTTAAATTAATATTATGAATAGCATTGAAAATATTCACGTTGAACAGCATTTTAAAACTAGTTCCCAACCTAACAATATATATATATATATATGTCTTAAAGAAAGAAAAGAGCAGATGAGAATAATGAGGGCGTGGGAAGTATCTTTTCTTTTTTTTTGCGTAAAGCATCTCTAGTTTTTGAAAATTTTAAAAATAACTTGAATATTAATCATTTAAAGTGTTTCTTGTTTCATTGCAGTTTAGAGTGAATGTCTGCTGACATTTTACTTTACGAACTGTTGATAAGAAGTTCTAAGAGATGAAATTCTTTGTTTTAAAAAAAAAAATTGTTCTCAAACGAAAACGGACAAATAATTGTCACAAAAAAAAATATTAAAGATGAATTTGTTTTTAACAGTTGCCAAGCTTTTCTTAACGGCTGTAACTTTGTCTGTTCATCGACAAGTTCGGGGAAGTTCTAATGGGGACAATAATGATGTTGATTACGTGCCTCGTGTTGATATAATTAGATCTCCATGTCACGTGACAACAACAGAACATGACGTCATTGTGGATTGTGCCAACAAAAATTTGAATCACCTAAAACCAGAGTGGTTTCCCCTAAACACAACTATTTTAAACCTAGAAGGAAATCTCTTAGACTCAATCCCCGATGGAATATTTGAAAACTGCTCTCAACTTCAAACACTGAATCTGAACAACAATAAAATTAAAACGATCATGCCCAGAGCTTTCCTTGGATTACATAAATTGGAAAATCTTAATTTGGGAATGAATCGACTTGACATCTGTGATAAAAGATTTTCAGTTGAAGCTTTTAAAAACCTTGTAAACCTGAGAGTGCTGAATTTGCTACAAAAATTCCCATTTAATAATGAAAAGTACTGTTACAGTTTTATTGGTAACACTTTTAGTCTGACATCACTCTCCATTGACACACAAGGTAAACACGTTTATTTTGGTAAAGAGTTTCAAAATTTGACCAAACTCGAAAAGTTGATAATTACTGGGAGAGCAGAAATTATAACAGACGACAGTTTCAAGTACTTGGGGAACTTAAGATATTTGGACCTTAGTTATATGGATCATATCAACTATGCTAGCATCAACTTCCTGGTGCCCCTAATCAAATTGGACCAATTGTTTATGTCCTTTATTTACATTGGCACAAGGTATACATTAAGTTTGCTGCATCCATTCGTAGGCAAAAACATGACGACTATTCAGTTTATCAAAATGTGCCTACCTACTCCATGGCAAACTAGTGTAAGGAATATCCAAGATGGCGTCCTTGATTCCAATAAGACAGCGATTTTACGTAGAATTTGTGTCTCAAATTTTGCGTTCTTGGAATCCCATTTGTTTTATTTAGATATAGGGGCACTTACAAGCGACACTTGGAACCACTGTCTACAGAATCTTGATTTGTCAGCCAACCCTTGGAATGGAAATGTATTGGCATTTTACGCTTTGTTTAAACTTAAAAACTTAAGAAGCCTTGTTGTTGGCGACAATTTATCTCATATGTACCATAGCAAATTTCCAATGGTTAACATTATCAATAGAGTCCCCCTCCTATCGAAAATATCAGACTCGAGGTATACAGAAACAAAATCCTTACAATTCCATCCAAAAACTCATTTCGAGATAAGAAAATATCCTAGAAACATATCGTCATTGAATAAAGGAGTGTCTATGTCAACGAAAAAAAGCCAACTTTTAAACAATGACAACAAAAATATTTTAGTTGTCGATAATGGAAACGTGTCTTCTTATTCAATGCCAAAAAACTTTATCTGGGTTTCAGAATCTCTACAATTTCTCGATTTCAGTAGGTTAGTAGATAGAGTGTATATGTCAAACGATTGGACTTTGATTGGAGCTAAAAATATTGAATATCTTGATATATCAGAAAGTGGATTCATTGAATTTACTGGAAAAATTGAGGGTCTGACTGGAATAAAAACTCTAATTGCTTCGGGGAATGATATGTCCGTGATGTCACCAACGTTCTTAGACACATTAACGACCCTTGAAACACTCGCGATCGCTAACTGTTACTTCGATGTCAACTTTATTTCTACCAAAGGCACTAATTTCTTATCAAGTCTTAACATCTTGAAGAGACTTGATCTGTCATCCAATTCTTTGAATATCTTAGCTCAAGATATGTTTCAAACAAACACAAATCTTTCAGAATTAAGTCTGTCTACAAACCGTTTCTCCGAAATTCCATTTAGTATGACCAATACACCAAAACTCACAAGACTAGACATTCGTTACAACGCCTTTACAACATTACTACCACAGATCACAGACAAACTTGATATGTTGGCACACAAGTGGGGGAAATTTGAGTTATTTTTAGATGGCAATATCCTGTCATGCGCATGTCAAAACATCAAGTTTCTTCAATGGCTTCGTTTGACGGCAGTCACTCTAGATCTAGATGGAAACTTTACTTGTATCAATGAACAAGGTGTCCTGACTTACACGGACGTTTACATCGACCTGGACGGTTTCTGGCGCCAATGTTGGGGTCAGTTTTTCTTATATGTATCTCTTATTCTCTTTTCTTTAATGGTCATTGGGTTCCTGTGTGCTTTTGTCATCAACAAATACAGAACTTACATCGTTTCTCAGTTGTTGGGGATTTTCTTTGGTTTTAGACAACATCTGTCTAGAGATTATAAGATAGGGGTATTTTTTGCGTACGAAGATCTGGATTATCAATTTGTCACCGGTGACCTTAAAATATTTGTGGAAAAAAGACTTGGAATATCAACATACATACGTCATCGTGACCTTGACCCCGGAGTTGTGTTAGGGGAGGCAATCGCCGAGGCCATCGCCTCATGTTGGAGAACAGTAATTATAATCAACCAAGATTTCCAAGACAGCAGTCAATATTTCCAGTTTACTTGTAGGTCAGCTGTGTCCATGATAAACCTTGCAAACCCATTTCGTGTTATGGTGTTGGTCACTGAACGATACCGTCACAGGATTCCACGAGACATTTTGTCTGCTATACAGGAAGAAAACATTGCGGTGGTTGAAAGATTGGAGATGGATGGAACGATGCAGGAAATACTCAGAAACAGACTAACAAGATAATAGTGGAACAAGTCCTCACAAGTAGACATACAGGCAGTTTATTACTGCATCAAACAGTATAGATATGTTCTGTTGTTATGTTTTAACATTTGTCTATACTCAGCAATAAATCTAATATATATTTTAAAAATCATACTCCTGTATTAGTGTCATATCTAGAGCATGTTATCATGTATTCTATACATATTTTTCCCATAATGTTAATATAACAGCACTATATCTATACCTAATTTTAATTTTAAATATCTAAATTAATACAATAAGTTGTTTTGTACCATTTTAGATAAATAATTTACAATAGGGTTAGACAGTTTTGTATGATCCTTTTGTTTACATAAATTATTTCATAGAGAATGTATCATCATTAAATGTTAATATTTTTTAAAAAGTTTTGGCATATAATCGGAAGTCCGGGTGACACTAAAACATAAACTAATTTTTTTTTCTGTTTGTCCTTATAACCAAGACTTAATTAAAGTTTGCTTTATTTTAAAGAAAGATTTCAAATAACTTGAAAACATGATTGAAGAATAGATGCAACATGTCCAGATATTAAACTAATGTGCAGATTATACACAGGGCTGCTGTGGCCTAGAGTAACGTTGTGCAGGACAGAATGCAGTAAATCAAAGCCTTGGTATAAAGAGAAGTTTCCTTTTCTAATAGAAAAATGACCATCATAGCAGACATCTTACTATCAAGGAATTTATTGTTATTTTTGGATTTTAAGTTTTTTGAATACTCTTCTAGTGTGAAAAAATGTTTTTAATTAGCTTGCAAATGTCTAAATAATAATAAAAAAATTATACTGTTTGCTTATGTTAGAAAAGGAATGTATGCTGGTCGGAGATATAGTTTGTCCCTAGAGCTGAATAATAAAAAAGACACAGGCTGGTATAGCCTCAGGTTAGATCAAAACAAATTTTTAATCTAACCTTGTAGACCAGGAAAGAAAGGAAATATGGTTTCAATTTATACGCTACATATGTGAGTACAATTTTTTTCATTCATATGTAGTAGCAATCAATAATTATACTTTAAATCTCTTAACACGCCTAAGAAAATTAACTGGATTGTATTTTTATTAAGTGAAAAGAAAATTCGTTAAATATTTGAGTTTTAGGCCCATTCTTTCATGGTTGAACGTTTCCTTTGGAAGGCTCCATTCTTCAAAAGAAAAGTCAATTTGCTGTATGTTTTTCTACTTGTAAATGTCACTTGTTTTTTTAAAAAAATCCATACAAAATCTTAACTACCGTATATTATCATAAGCTGACTCGCTCTTTTGGAAGAGAAAATTATTGAAAATGTATAACCCGCTTTCAAGCCGACTCCCAAACTTTCCCAGCTAAATTTTAACCAAAGAATTTCGCCTTTAGAAGGAATATTTACGGTCGTTCATTTATTGAAAGAATCTAATCCAATATAAAAATGAAGGATATTTAGGGATAAGAAAATTTTAAAACATATTTTTAATATAATTTAATTGGGGGGGGGGTGATCCAGCCTAATGCAAGGATTAAAAATAAAAAAGAAGTATGAAAATTTGTATGAAAAAAAAATATATATGACTAAATGCTACCTTAAAATAGTCAGACCTCTAGTGTAACATAAATCTCTTTGTAGAACTTTTTGACCTTAAAAAAAACCAGTAATCATACCAATCTTTTTTTTTTTTTATAAATGAGCTGCTCAATATTCACAACTGACAAGCATAATTTACACAGTTAGATAGTTAACCTCGAGACAAGAAAGGACGGGGAAAAGTAACTTAATATTAAGGGGCCGTCCATAAACGATGTCATTCCACTAGGGAGGGGGGAGGGATTCACATATTTATGATGATCTGACGAGGGGGAGGGGAGTTTAAGAATTGTAACGCCACATTGTCACGTGGTATTTTACAATCAAGGTTCCACTTAAATATAACGATACTAGAGTGCAGCATTAAACTAAATACATATTAAAATGACAATACAGTGATTTGAAACATGTTATTTTCAAAAAGAAAATACTAGTTTCAGGGTGGGTGGTCCAGGCTTTTTGATGTCATAGAGGAGGGAGGGTGTACGTTTTTGTGACAAAGTGTGATGAGGGGGGGGGTAAAAATCGGCTAAAATCGCGTGACGTCATTTATAGATGGCCCCTTACACAGGCATCGGGATGAAAACACTTCTTGTTTTTTCGAATATAATCTAAATGGAGACTAGATTTATAAAACAATTTGGTCCGTTGGCTCAGTATGGAGTTAACCAAAATCACAATTTTATTTAACTGGATAATTATTTGACCTTTGTCTTCATTTTGTCTGTTGATACTTCCTCGTTTTTCCTATATCCTGTGACAGTGTTTCTTGTTTTTACTTACTTTTAATGATTTTTTTATTTATTAGGTTTTTAGAATTTAAACATAATGTTTTTACTTACGTAAGTACGTACTTTCTGTCTGTTGTACTGATGAAGGAATAAACCTTTTATTTTAATGCCACGTTGGTTTAATAAAAAAAGATGAAATTAATTGTTTTCATCACACAATTTGTTTGTGTATTTTGTATTTTATTTAAAAGCTTTATCGCAGTCATATTCTATTTTATATATTATTTCATTCATAACAAAAACAAACACATGCAATCTCTCATTCGTCCCGTCTGGTATCAGGGCGTAATATGTTGTTGCCCCAACAAACCAGGGAAACCCACTTAAATATTTTAAATGCAAGAGTATACATAAGCCATAGAAAATACATATAACACAAAAAAGGGTCAGTGTGCAGGAGCGTGTGTAATTTATAAGATGAAATCAATCCAGACACAAGGCCAATAAGTTAAGCTTGAGTTTACAGTACACTAAACAACAAAATAAATCTCTCCGTATGGGTGATTTTAAACACGAATAGTGTCAGTGGGAATGGAGTTTCGAGAGAATCTAAGACTGTCGAATAGCTTAAAACTTTTTTTACCTTTACCTGGACGTATGTTATAATATGTTGAATTAGATAGTCACTTTGTAAAAGACATCAATATATATTTCTAAAATTAGTCATATAGTTCATATAGCAATAAATTAATGAGATTTAATAATAATTAAATGAAAGAAATGCTCATGTCATTAAAGTTACTGTCTTGTGTGACCCACTGGGGCTTCAACCTCTGCATTATGGTGAGAACCGTTGGAGGTTCAACCTCTGTAGTATGGTGAGAACCGTTAGAGATTCAACCTCTACAGTTTAGGGAGAACAGTTGGAGGTTCAACCTCTGCAGTATGGTGAGAACCGTTGGAGGTTTAAACTCTGCAGTACGGTGAGAACCACTGGGGGCCCAACCTCTGTACGGTTTCGTTCATGAGAACCATTGGAGGTTAAACCTCAGAAGTCCTAGACACTATTTAAGTGGGACGTCACATTTTTTTTTAAAAATCGGAACTGCCCAAAACACTTAAGCACACATTAAGACAAGAAATTTTGCCGTTCAGCTATTTTTATACTCAATCAATTCTTCTTGTCTAGGCACTATTTATTTAAAACTAGATGCCCGTTGTGTAGCATTCGCTGCAGATCTGCTAAAAAAATAGTGAAAAAAAGTGGGGAAGATGTGAAACTCGGATGCGGGTATAACTGAGACCCATTGGTCATCTGGATACATGTGCACTTTGATTAGTCACGTGTCATCCCCCCATCATGCAACACCCTAGCTTGCCAACCATAAACTCATTGTCATAATCGGACAAAGGTCATTCGTGGAGCTTATTTCCTCTTGACTTGAGCATTTTATGGTGATCGAAAAGAAAGTTGGAAATAAACGGGCACAAACACGAACATTTTTTAAAATATTTTTTTTAAATCTTATCTGGGGATTTAATCTGTGATCTCCAGAAAGGCAATGTGGCTTAGCTGACTGTAGGAGATACCAAAGCGACTGAGAACACAGGAGCAAGAAATACACATTAAGATAGTAACCTCAGAGAAATAAGACATTAGAAATAGCTGACAAAGTATAAGCATCAAATGAATGAAACAGCTTGCAATCTGCAGACGTGTATGATGTTTGATGTTCTGATTATTAACTTGAGGTTACCATCTCTATCTGAATCTTGACGTTGGGAAATGTTTTCTTATAAGTGCTCTAACAAAATCGATGTAAGCCTTGTCTTCATATAATACAACCGCCTGTCATGTGACAACAACCGGACATGACGTCACATTTTATTCTGACAAAAATGTTTAGATCTATTAAAGCCAGAATGTTTTCTCCTAAACACATCTCTTTTAAAACCATTAGGATTCAATCTCCGATGGAATATTTGAAAACTGCTCACAACGTCAAACACTGAATCTGAACAACAATAAAATTAAAACAATCATGTCCAGAGCTTTCCTTGGACTACATAAATTTGAAAATCTTGATTTTGGAATGAATTATCCTGACATCTGTGATAAAATATTTTAAGTTTCAGGTTTTCAACAAATTTCAAGCCCGGGAGTGCTGAATTTGTAACAAAACTTACCATTTGATGATGACAGGTAATGTTATGGTTTTATTTGTAACATTGTTAGTCTGACTTCACTCTCCATTGACACAAGGTAAACAGGTGTATCTTGTTAAAGAGTTTTAAAATTTAACCACATTCAAAAAGTTGATAATTAGACGACTACTGTTTATGCCAAATTTATAGCAGAGGACAGTTTTAATTATTCATTTGAATTTCTATACTTAAAAATCTAAAAAATGTTATCATCAGTTGTCTGGTGCCAATTTTCAAGTTGGATCAACTGAAATTCTACATATGGAAAAAGTCAGCAGTCCCGAGCCTGTTCTTTTCATGGGGCTTACTGGAAAACCCCATCAGCTCTATTGACCCCTATGGGACGTAAAATGTGAGAAGCACCCTCCCAGAGCGGTCTCTTTTAGAATCGGGCACATGGGCATCCAGAACATTAGGTTGAAAACGCCTGCCACTAAGTTGTCCTCCCGAAGGAGGGTTGGAATTTTCCCTACTTCGACTCGCTATAACCTTGGCGCGACCCTCCAAAGCAGTTGTGTCTCAATGTAGGGGATCATCACTGCCCTACCCATTGTTTCACCACCCTGTGGAAGGTTTCCTCAGAGCTGGCGTCCAATGAGTTCCTAGCGGTACCATTTGCTAATCGGTGCTGGCGCTCCTAGCCCTAAAACGGCACGGCTCTGTTGCGTTGCTAGTTAATTGAGGGGGACAAAACGGCCGTTTCGGAGTAACCCGACCAATAACGAATACTTTGGTTTTCACCATCATATGCATGACATCTACATGTTTTGCCTAAGATCCGTACAGCGACTGTAATCATATGTGACTAGTTCCTAACATTAGCATCGGACCTCGGCATTCCATGCCGGGAGTAATCGGTTTCAGATCGTGTTCTGCTCCATTACCTTTCTCGTCTGTCGAGCCGCGTAGAGGCTACCCCTTCTCGACAGTTGTTGGATCAACTAAATAAGTCTAATAGTTGTCGACACAGATAATATAATTTGTTCCTAAATCAACACGTAAGAAGAAAAAAGACAATCATTTATTTAGACAAAACTTGCTTGACTACTCAATAGCTCGGTGGTAATTGAAATATCACAGATGAGGTGTTAGGTACCAACCCTTAGCAAGTAAGCAAAGGGGAAATGTTAAAATTGCTTCGACAGAAAGAAGTTAGAAGCATTGCTATTGCCGATGATATGAGCGAGGATTTGAATGTTTTTAAAATTTCAAATGCGATTGTAATCCTCAATTTGAAAAAAAAAAAGATGACAAATTATTAAATTTGAAATTATTTGAAAAAAAAACAGGTAGCGAATAAATAAATGGAACGGATATATGAAATTAAATTCAACTTCTATAATAATTTGGTTTCTTTAAAAGTTTTGGTTTTGTAAAATGAGAAGGTTAATAAGGAAAAGTTATGTGAAACTAGTTTAGACTGTTGCTTTCTTATTAACTTAATGTCATTACGAGGCATGAGGCTTCTATGGAGAAACGAATCTTTTAATGAGGCACGAGGCTTCTCTGCTGGCACGGGGCTTCTAAGGAGACACGAGGAATCAGGCTTCTATAGAGGCACGAGGCACTAGGCTTCTATGGAGACACGAGACACCAGGCTTCTCTGGAGACAGAAGGCGCTATGCTTCTATGGAGGCACGAGGCACTAGGCTTCTATGTAGATACGAAATACGAGGCTTCAATGGAGGCACACATCTTCAATGAGGGCACAAGACTTATATGGAGACACGAGCAATCAGTCTTCTATAGAGGGACGAGGCACCAGGCTTCTATGGAGACAGGAGACATCAGGCTTCTATGAAGACACGAGGAACTAGGATTCTATGGAGACACAAGCAAATAAGGTTCTATAGAGACACAGGCCACTAGAATTCTATAGAGGCACGAGGCACCAGACAGCTATGGAGACACGAGGCACTAGGCTTGTATGGAGGCGCGAGGCACTAGGCTTGCATGGAGGCGCGAGGCTTCCATGGAGGCACACATCTTCAATGGAGGCGCAAGGCACTAGGCTTCCATGAAGGCACAAATCTTTAATGGAGGCACAAGACTTATATGGAGACACGAGCAACCAGGATTATATGGAAAACGAGGCACTAGGCTCCTATAGAGGAGCGTTGCACTAGGCTTCTATGGAGACACGAGGCACTAGACTTATATGGAGGCACGTGGTACCAGGCTTCTAAGTAAGCATGAATTTTCTATGGAGGCACTATCTTGTATAGAGGCACACGGCTTTTATTGAGGCACAAGGCACTAGGCTTCTAAGGAGCCAAGAGGCACTAGGCTTCTAAGGAGCCAAGAGGCACTAGGCTTCTAAGGAGCCAAGAGGCACTAGGCTTCTATACAGCCATGAGACACCAGGCTTCTATGATGATTTGAGGCACCAGGTTAATATGGGGGAATGAGACACCAGGGTTCTATGGAGACAGGAGGCACCAGGCCTCTATGTAGGCAAATCACTTGGACAGACTTACATATAATCAAATGTCATTAATATGTTAGCACATGTTTCAGCCCAATAGGTTTGTGTTCTCTAAGACCGAAAAACGTCAAAACTCATTCGGTCAATTGGCTCTTTTTAGATTCAGGTCAAACATTTCTGAAACATCCATTACAACTGTGTATTTTAATACACTAATCGCACTTAAAACTATCTCCTAGGTGAAGTTTTTTTGTGCACAAAGTATTTCTTTTCACTTAGTTTTTTTAAAGTTGAATAAGTTATAAAAATGTCGAAGACAGTAAAATTAAATACATACGTCTATAATATTTAAAGATAGTGTATGCGGTCGCTCGATTGTCGTAACTACGATAAAGATTAGACTCCTTGGTATTAAATGGCAAGACAAAGTGCCTAATAGTGAGGTCCTAATGTGTGCCAATACCCAAAGCATTTTCTCAATTCTTAGTGAAAGACGCCTGAGGTGGCTAGGACATGTCAAATGAATGAGCCCAGTCCGCATCCTGAAGGAACTCCTATATAGTTAACTTGCTTCAGGAAAGAGGAAAACAGGTAACCCACGCTTGCGATTTAAAGATGTCGGTCAAAGGGACATGAAAGCAGCTAAAATAATTACAAGTTACTGGGAGTGTAAGGCAGATGACCGATCTACGTGGCGCACATTTTTCAAAGACAGCGTCATAGTAGCCGAGGAGCGAAGAATGGAGGAGGCTGCAGACAGAAGAGCTAGGAGAAAGGCCAAAACATTTGGAAGCACAGAACTCGTGTATAAAAAAACTGTGGCAAAGACTGTCACTCAAGGATAGAACTGCACAGCCACTCGAGAAAATGCAACTCAACCCAACGGTGATGCACCATCGTCTCACGAGACGGAAGGATGCCGGATATTAACATACATTAATATAAAGATGTATTCTTCTTCTTTGTCCATATTCAAATATATGTCTTAGTATTTACTAGTTATAAAATTACACTTAGATTATGACTTTAATCATAATTAGAACAAGAACAAAATCACGGACGAGCTGATAAAAATGGATTTAATGAACTAGAACCTGAGTCAAGTGTCTATAGTAGAGTCTCTATATCATTTACAGAATTCATACTCTCAAGGCTGTTCCATTTCGTTCATTTTATCACATAACATAGCCTTATATTTATATTTTAACTTAAAGTTTAAATAAATCAGCCTGAAGATTTTTTAAGATGACTGCAATAAGCGGTTGTTCGATAGTCGGACCCATATATTCAGATACTGTTATCACTTACAAGTACTAGTAGTCTGACACTAGGGACTTATATAGTGCTAGACCTAGGAAACTTACATTTAATTTAAATTGTTTTTCTTTGGTCATATAAAATATTTATGCCATAGTATTTTTTAGAAGTAAACTAACTTAACAAAGATTATCACTTTAATTATAATTATTATTACATCATTAGTTATTAGAACTATAAGTAGTATAGTATGAATTAACAAAATTCACGGACAAAAGAGCGAATGAACTAAAAATATATAAAGTTCACTTTTGCTAGGAAGTTCTATTCCAACTATATAATATATATATCAAATAATATAACCATATTTTTTAATTCTATAAAATTAAGGTTTTGAACAAGTTTTAGTCAATTTCAATGAGACCATTACCTGTAAGAGTAATGAAAAAAATATTAACTTCTTGTCCTTACGGCACCTCCGAGTTATAAATAGATTTTATTTCATTATATTATTAGACTTCCGGTTAATAATGACAACCCCATACACATGTTACAGAATTATTGTATTATATTTATTATGGATATAAAATGTGTATTATATTTAATGTATTTTTTAAAAAGTTATGTTGTATACTAGCATGTAATATATATGTGATATATGTAAATTTATTTAACTTTTTGTGCTAAACTATTTACAATTGTAAAGGTTTTAGCTGACATGTTTTCTTGTAATACTGTCTATGAATAAATGTTTTAAATTATCATTTGACAACTGCACTGTCGGATTCTGTGGATGTTGTGGCATGAGAATCACTGGTCTTAAATGTAATGATATTGTCGTGAGCTATAGTCTTAAGAAGACTTTGCAGGAATTGTTATCTTCAATTTTGAAATCACGAATGCAGATGGGCTATAAATAGTGTTGTGTTGGTTGATACAAGGAAGAGAGCCGATCAGAATACAACAGTGAGAAGTGAGACTGGGTCGACATGTCCTTTGAACGATGTAAAAGTTATTTAAAAGTTGTAAACGTTATGGTCATGGCTATGTTGGAGTTAATGACGTCGGATGATACCTGTAGATCGTATTAGACAAAAGATCCGCTACAATAAAACAATTCGTTTATTTGTCTTTTATGTATTTAAAAAAAAGTATCGAATTCTAATTATTTATGATACAATCTTAGTGAAGACTCACAACACATAACCAATAGTGGAAGCTTGAAATGTTGGGGTACAAAAATTAAGTTTACTTTGTCAACAAATAAGTATCAGGTTTCTTCTATGTAAGGTACAATTTGAGATGCTTTCATAGCACTCCGCATCTCTCTTTATCTGCCTTTTTTTGACTGAACACATCTTCCTAAATACAGGGAAGTTCGTTTTCTATATATAAACCATTAAAATACCTAACTACATCTCTAGAACCAAAAACACCACAATAATATATGCCTTTAGCATACAATGCATGACAAAAATGTCTTCCGCTTTCATTCTGTGGTTGTCTGTACGCTTGATGGCGCAAATTGAATGCTTCACTTCTTCAATGTAGAGTATTTAAGTAGTGGGTCGCAGATTATCTTTAGTTGGAAACTAAATGTTAGTTTATGGGATATCAAAGTCTCAGTCGTCAGTGTCATCAAAACCTGTCAAAAGTAAGTAGTTAAATATTTACTGGTTTACTTGGTGAATCTCAGATATTTATGCTAAAAAAAATTAGCTGAACATCTCTTTTTCGACTTTACAGAATAATATAGAAGAAGAAACTGTTTGTCTAATATCTTATAATTCATTAATGAAAGATGTATCCCGCTTATGGCTTGCAACAGGATTATTGGCCCTTAAGCATTGGCCAAGGGTATGTGCCAGGAGTACATTAAATTGGCCCTTGAGTATTGGCCAAGGGTCTCTGCAGGAAGTACATTATATTGGCCCTTGAGTATTGGCCAAGGGTCTCTTCTCTGCAAGGAGTACATTAAATTAACCTTGGTTGAATGTGCCAGGTGAATCTTATTTAGCGGCTATGAACTAAGCAGCCTTTTTTTAAAAGATAGAATTTTAAATATTTGTCATTTACAATAGAAAACAAATGGATGTGATTTACTGTAAGATTAAGGTGTGCCTATATTATAACGTCGACGCCAATTTTGTGCTGTTGGTTTAAACCAGGTAGCGGTAGCCAGACTTATTAATCTGAGAGACATTTTTAAAGTCCTTGAGAGCCGCACTGAAGCGTTAAGGTCTAAGTCCCCATTGGCAATGGAAAATTTCTTTAGAAATTAAATTTTAAAATTATTTTTATTCTAATTTAATGCTTTAAAAATTTAAGTTTTTAACCCTAGACGTATTTTAGTAACATAACATTTAAAAAAAAAAATTTAAATAATAATTTATAAATAGAAATACTATGCATCTAGATTTATAATAAAATAGAACATGAATAGTTTTAATTCTTCTGAGGTGCCTTTTAATTAACATGTCCAAGTTTGGTTACTTGTTAATTCTCTATGTTATAATTTTATTCATTGACATTTGTGCTTTCAATCGACAAAGTCTGATGTGATTTTCTCTTATATAAAAATCGCACCTTAATATTCTTCTTAACAAAGTCACCGTCAGCTTAAAGTATTTTAAGCTCAAGCAACATTTTAAGGTCTAATAAAACTTCCCTTAGTTAAACTGACAACTTGTATGCTGAAAGAAGAAAGTATTGTCAGAATCTATACTAATAAAAGCCAAAGCCCTGACTCACTGACTCATCACTCATTCTCCAACCTCCGTGTAGGTGGAGGCATGAAACTTTGGGAAGTTGTTGGGTGCCATCTTAAGACGAAAATTGGCGACAAAGAACTTTGAAATTAAGACTCATGCGGGCCGGGGCCCAAAATATTTTTTGTCTCCTAAAATGAGCTATTTACATGTTGAAAGTCATAAATTCTTGATGTTCAGTAGGAGATATTTTAAAATATTTTTTCACCTGCTACGACCGCGAAGGTGTAATTATCAATTCCTTTACGTTTCACTAGTCTACTTCTCAACACTATTTGATAATTCTCCAGTTTCAAATGTATGAAGGAGCATGAAACTTTGGGAAGTTGTTGAGTACACTTTCGTAAAAGGTAAAACACGATAAAAAATATTTAAACTATCATCTCGATAGGATCAAAGAAAGTATGTAATTTTAATTTTTTAATTTTTGTTTTTACGTGGGCCACGACAGACAGACGACTATATGGTTTATGGTAATACTTGGGTATCACCCATCATAAGTGACGGAAGTTTTAAAAATCGATATATATAGATTCAATCTCTTAATTTTGAACAAATGTTCATCAGAAAAATCAATATATATACTATAAAAATTATTGTATCTATATATGTATGTTTGTCCTTTATAGCTCACTAAACAATTCATCCGATCACAATTAAAATGTATTAGCTTACGGGATAGTTTATGGGGAAAATACCTTTTTGAAAATTAACACTTATGAGAGACCGAAACACTTTATGTTTTTTATTTCTAATATGAGCTATTTTCAAAAAAGTTTCAAAAATGTATATACTTCAGATTAAATCTCTTTATTTTGAACAATAATCATAAGAAAAAAATGAATATACATAATATAAAAATTGATGTATGTAATCCAAATATGTTTGTCCTTTATAGCTCACTAAACCATTCATCCAATCACGATTAAAATGTAGTAAGCTTCCGGGTTAGTTTGTGAGAAAAAGAACCTTTTGAAAATTGACAACCATGGGGAACCGGAAACATATGTTTTTTTCTTCTTAAATGAGCTATATTCGAATTAGTTTAAGTTTTAACTTCTTGGAAAATGAACAGATCTTGACCAAACTTAGTACATATATATTGTATAACCAATATTAAAATACCAGACTGCGTTCAACCCCTAATGTCCATTTCTTTGGGGCGGTGGGTCAAAAATCTTTATTTTCGTAACACTTTATTTCTATTCTTCTTTTAAACAACTTTGAAAGACATTGATAAATATATTTATTATAATTTCGATTGAAATAATATGGTATTTTAAAGTTAATCTCTTGCGCCAATCGGTCCTAGGAGCGCATAATATTGTTTTTGCCTGTATGAGGTGTATACAAATTGTTTGGATCTTAACAAAAGGTGGTGTATAATGACATCGATAGGCTTTTTTAAAAATTCAATGTGAAATTAAATCTTTAATCTTTTAGAGCTAGCTACTGTGTAAATTTATGGATCTGAATCAAAGATAACATATAAAATTTATACAGCCAATAATAAAATACTATGGGGCTCTGAACTCTTAATGATCATTCCTTCGCGGCCAGTGGCTCTAAATGCTTTTTTTAAAACCTATAAGTTTTTATTCCCCATTGGATTATTAATGATCTCGAGAACAAAATAACAAATAGATCTTTATATTATATTGCGCAGATTATACATGAAAAGAGTTTTCACCTTCACATTTTTCAAGGAATGGGGGCATAATAAATATTTTTTTGCAAATATTAGCAATATAGAAATAATTTTATGCGTTAGCTACTGTGCATATGAAGGGGTCTTAATGAAAATTCGTATACACAAACCTGATAGCCTATATTAAAATGCTATAGAGCATTGAAAACAAAAAATGTAACTATTTATAAATATGAATAACAAAAACTGTTTATTTGGTATGAATCCTTTGAAGTAAACTTATCACAGGATAAAAAGAAAATATGAAAGTATCAACAGTTAATCGAATATACAATTCAATGTACACTTTTTAAGAATCTAAATTAACGCTTTCATTATTTTCAGCTCAGCATCTTTCCCAATCATGCAGACTATTAAAATTAAGAGTGCGGAAGTTAACAATAAATTTCACGACTAATCGGTAAAAAAATCTTAGTACAATTTAAAATAAGTAGTTTTTATAAGGAAAATAAAATTAAAAAATAATAATTGTTTTTACTAAATAATAATGAAATTTAAATTTATTGACATTAAATTGAACTACTTATATTTAAATATATATATATCTAAAAAATACTTATATATTTTTTTAATATAAAAAACATAAAATATAAACTAAGGGCATTTTATGAAATATTCAGTTTAATGACGTCATAAATCTAATTTATTTTATTAATTTTTGTTTTATTCATTTATTTCCAGGAAATATTTTAATCATTTTTGGTGCACTGGTATCGAATATTAGTAGCGTCATTGGGACATAAATTGCAAATTATTTATATTTATTGAGTATTTTTAGTGCACAGCTATCTAAAAATAGTAATGTCACGGACAGGACAGACAGACGTCTCAAAACATACATTGAGAATTATATATATTGATATTTAGTCAATCCTTCATAGCTTAGATTAAAATCAATAGGTGTTCCCTGGTTCTCAACGCTAACCGAAATACTAATGTATCGCGTCAAAGCGTGGGTAAATTGCTAGTCTGATACCTTCTAGACTTCAACTCACCAATTTTGCTTTTTCTAAATTTAAATTGTTGTTGATAATGGGAGGCAAACTCTTTAAATTAATGGATTTTTGAAGAGTCGCTTCAAATTGCTGGCTTTTTAAAATTTAATTTTGGGTTTTCTTCTTAATCGATAAAAGCCAAATTATTATCCCATTCTTGTGGGAAAATTTTAATTTATTATCTATATTAATTTTGTCGTCTTTTGTAATTTTTTTGCCACATTTATCCCTAAAATTTGAGTAATAATTTACTGATTTTTTTTACAAATAACAATGATGTTCAATTCTTTAAAGTGCGGCAGCAGCGTTACTAAATAAATCTTCATTCATATAGAGTCTCTTCCCCTTGGACTTATTTTTAAAATAAATCCTGTTGGTTAGAATATATTTTCCTCCATAATAAAATTAATTTTCAAATACCTTGTAAATATTGTGTCCCCCGACCAGGATTATGTTTGTTGCATTTCCAATAATCATTTACAAATGTATGTAGCATGAATACAAAATATATTGTGAGTCATGGACTTTAAAAACACGCTTATTTATCATTTCAAATAATTCCCGATATATTTTATTTTAATCCCTTTAATTGAATTTTAAAAGAAAGTCTCCGGGAGGCAAATAAATCATCCCCTTAATGATTTGAAATTATAATAATTATTTTTTTAACTTGTATGACTCACAATACATATTTTTTTGTCCTAGATGTATCTTCTCCGGATAGAACTTTGTTTTAATACAAATTCTTAGGGGAGATATTATATTAGAGATATTTTATTTCGCGATACAGGAACAAAAATTTAATAGCATGTGTCACAAACGAGAAACTAAAATATCCCTTAAGCTTTTAACTTTTAAATCAAGAATGACAATTTTTTTTAAATGTTAAGTTTCGGTCCTTAATGTTATAAACTTTCTCTTTTAAGAAAAAATAGTATGTATTTCAAGTTCATGTATTCATTAATTGTACGGGAGCCGCAATGTGATTACAAAAGAGTTGCATGCGGACCGTTAGCCGCAGTTTGGCTAGTTATGTTTTACACCATTTAAAAGTTTGGTTATTATACTAGCACAATAACAGCCCTTTGCAGCGGCTATGTTGCATTTAGCACCAAATTGGTTCAACATGGGCATATAAATAACAAATATTTTTATAGTCTTAATACATAACATTTTAATATGTAGGGATTTGATTTTAAATCAGAATGGTTAGATAAAAAATAAACTCTTTTAAAAAGTAAGTTTATACAGTTTAAAAGAATGCCTTTTAGTGAACGACATGATCTGCCTTTGACACAAGTTTTTATAAGAATTTTTGTTTTTGTTTCATAATATTGATCTAATAAAATCAAATCAGCTTGTCGCTAAATGAGTTGTTTATATATTTTTTTTCGACAGAACACCCTCTTTCTGATACTAGATCCTATATTTAAGTCGTATTATCAATGATATTTCTTTACATTAGATATTTTTTACACTTTTAAAGAACAGTAAAAATTTTTACACGAAGCGTATGCCTTGCAACCGCATTGTGATAGAAATTTACCAAAGTTTTTAAATTGATGTTTCATCATTCGTTAGTTTAGAAATACCTGTTCTTAGGATTACACATTTCATTGGGTAGGCACTTTAAAACGTTTGTTCTATTTCCAGGCTAATTATGACCTTAGTCAAATGAGTAGAATAGTTTCTAAATTTTTTATATTAATTATGTGAATATTGATTCTAAATAAAAATAAATATGGGGTTTTTTGTTTTAAAGAAAAATCTTTGAATAGCAAGGTTTGGGCTGAAAATTTACCTTGCTAGTTACGTTTGGTTATGCAAGACGTATATAACGGTTACTATGCTATAGTGTTTATGTCATCCAGGATATCATTGATTCCAGCCCACAGCAATGAAAAGTGCTTTTCAAAAAGTCAGAAATATACAACTTAATATAAAAATAATCGTTTCATTTATTAGCTACAATCTTACGCCCATGCACATAATTCCTAAATTTAATTGCATTTGCAAAGATTCAAGGGAAATTTTAGAAGAACACAACAGAAAGAATTGTTTTAAAATTTAAAATGTAAAATAATAAGAATCTGTCTTTTAAAATAACTTGTAAATAAATCGTAAACAAATTTTTTTTTGTGTCGTTGCAGTTTAGGATGCATGTCTGCTGATTTTTGTTTACAAACTGTTGATATGAAGTTCTAAAAGATGAGATTCTTAAAGAAATATTACGTCAAAAACAAAACAGGAAAAAACATGTTTTACTGAAAAAAAAAATGAAACTGTTTTTAACAGTAGTAACGCTTTTCCTAACGGCTGTAACTTTGTCTGTTCATCGACAAGTTCAGGGAAGTTCTAATGGGGACAATAATAATGTTGAGTACGTGCCTCGTGTTGATATAAGTAGATCACCCTGTCACGTTACAACAACAGAACATGACGTCATTGTGGATTGTGGTCACAAACAATTGAATCAGCTACAGCCAGAATTATTTCCACTGAACACAACTATTTTATATCTAGATGGAAATCTCTTAGACTCAATCCCCGATGGAATATTTGAAAACTGCTCTCAACTTCAAACACTGAATCTGAACAACAATAAAATTAAAACGATCATGCCCAGAGCTTTCCTTGGATTACATAAATTGGAAAATCTTGATTTGGGAATGAATCAACTTGACATTTGTGATAATAAAAGTTTTTCAGTTTCAGCAATTGAACAACTTGACAATCTGAAAGTGTTGGATTTGTTACAAAATCTACCATTTGATAAGGACCAGTACTGTTACGGTTTTATTGGTAACATTGTTAGTCTAACTTCACTCTCCATTGACACACAAGGTAAACACGTGTATTTTGGTGAAGAGTTTCAGAATTTGACCAAACTTGAAAAGTTAATAATTACTGGGAGAGCCGAAATTATAACAGACGACAGTTTTAAGTACTTGGGGAACTTAAGATATTTGGACCTTCACTATATGGATCATATTATCTATGCTAGCATCAATTGTCTGGTGCCCCTGGTAAAATTGGACCAATTGTTTATGTCCTATATGGGCATAGGCACAGGGTATACATTAAGTTTGCTCCATCCATTCGTGGGGAAAAACATGACGACTATTCAGTTTATCAAAATGTGCCTACCTACTCCATGGCAAACTAGTGTAAGGAATATCCAAGATGGCGTCCTTGATTCCAATAAGACAGCGATTTTACTTAAAATTTGTGTCTCAAATTTTGCGTTTTTGGAATCCCATTTGTTTTATTTAGATATAGGGGCATTTACAAGCGACACATGGAACCGCTGTCTACAGAATCTTGATTTGTCAGCCAACCCTTGGAATGGAAATGTATTGGCATTTTATTCTTTGTTAAAACTTAAAAACCTAAGAAGCCTTGTTGTTGGCGACAATTTACCTGATATGTACAAAAGCAAATTTCCGATGGTGAACATTATCAATAGAGTACCCATCAGGTCCAAAATATCAGACTCGAGGTATAAAGAAACAAAAAATTATAAATTCAATCCGCAACCTTATTTCGAGAAGAAAAAATATCTTAGAAACATATCGTCCATGAGTAAAGGCCAGTCAATTTCCATGAAAAAAAGTCAAATTTTAAACAATGACAAGAAAAATATTTTATTTGTCGATTATGGAAACGTGTCTTCTTATTCAATACCAAAAACCTTTATCTGGGTTTCAGAATCTCTACAATTTCTCGATTTCAGTAGGTTAGTAGATAATGTGTATATGTCAAACGATTGGACTTTGATTGGAGCTAAAAATATTGAATATCTTGACATATCAGAAAGTGGTTTTAATCAATTCACTGGAAAAATTGAAGGTCTGACGGGAATAAAGACTCTTATTGCTTCAGGGAATGATATGTCCGTGATGTCACTAACGTTTTTTGACACATTAACGACCCTTGAAACACTCGCGATCGCCAACTGTTATTTCGATGTCAACTTTATTTCTACCAAAGGCACGAGGTTTCTATCCAGTCTTAAAAACTTGAAGAGACTTGATCTGTCATCCAATTCTTTGAATATCTTAGCTCAAGATATGTTTCAAATAAACACAAATCTTACAGAATTATGTCTGTCTGCAAACCGTTTCTCCGAGATTCCATTTAGTATGACCAATACACCAAAACTCTCAAGACTAGACATTCGTTACAACGCCTTTACAACATTACTACCACAGATCACAGACCAACTTGATATGCTGGCACATAAGTGGGGAAAATTTGAGTTATTTTTAGATGGCAATATCCTGTCATGCGCATGTCAAAACATCAAGTTTCTTCAATGGCTTCGTTTGACGGCAGTCACTCTAGATCGAGATGGAAACTTTACTTGTATCAATGAACAAGGTGTCCTGACTTACACGGACGTTTACATCGACCTGGAAAGTTTCTGGCGCCAATGTTGGGGTCAGTTTTTCTTCTATGTATCTCTCATTCTATTTTCTGTCATAGCCATTGGGTTCCTGTGTGCCTTTGTCATTAACAAATACAGAACTTACATAGTTTCTCAGTTGTTTGGTATTTTCTTTGGTTTTAGACAACATCTGCCTGGAGATTATAAGATAGGAGTATTTTTTGCTTACGAAGATATGGATTATCAATTTGTCACCGGTGACCTTAAAAGATTTGTGGAACAAAGACTTGGAATGTCAACATACATACGTCATCGTGACCTTGACCCCGGAGTTGTGTTAGGGGAGGCAATCGCCGAGGCCATCGCCTCATGTTGGAGAACAGTAATTATAATAAACAAAGATTTCCAAGACAGCAGTGAATATTTCCAGTTTACTTGTAGGTCAGCTGTGTCCATGATAAACCTCGCAAACCCATTTCGTGTTCTGGTGTTAATCACCGAACGATACCGTCACAGGATTCCACGAGACATTTTGTCTGCTATACAGGAAGACAACATTGTGGTGGTTGAAAGATTTGAGATAAATGGAATGATGCAGGACATACTCAGAAACAGAATAACAAAATAATAGTGCAACAAGTCCTCACAAGTAGACTTATAATTTTACAGGTAGTTTATTACTGCATCAAGCGGTACAGATATTTTTTGTTGTTGTGTATTAACTGTTGTCTATACTTATTAAATACCCTAAAACTTATTTTAAAATTCATACTCCTGTATTAGTGGAATATTTAGAACATGTTGTACTTTATTCTGTACATATTATTCCTATAATGTGAATATAACAGCACTCTGTAATTTCATGTTACTAAAATCTAAAGTAATACAATAAGTTGTTTTGTACCATTTTAGTTAAATAATTTACAATAGTGTTAGACGGTTCTGTATGATTCTTATTATTATATACATTTTTTCATAGCGAATGTATCATCATTAAATGTTAATACTTTTTAACGTTTTGGCATATAATCGGAATGTCCTGTGTGACATTAAAACATACACTGTAACTTTTATTTGTTTGACCTTATAAAGAAGACTTAAAAAATGTTTGCGTTAATAAAAGAAAGATTTCAAATAGCTTGAAAAAACATGGAGAAGAATAGATTCTACATGTCCAGATATTAAACTAATGTGCAGATAATATAAACAGGGCAGCTGTGGTCTAGTGTAACGTTTTGCAAGACAGAATATTGTAAATCAAAGCTATAGTATAAAGAAAAGATTCTTTTTCTAAAAGAAAACGACTACACTAGCAGATATCGACAACGTGGCAGACATCAAACATCCTAGTACACATAGACCATCCTATCAGACATTGACCATCCTAGTACACATCAACCATCATATCAGACATTGACCATCCTAGTACACATTGACCATCATATCAGACATTGACCATCCTAGTACACATAGACCATCTTATCAGACATTGACCATCCTAGTACACATAGACCATCATATCAGACATTGACCATCCTAGTACACATAGACCATCATATCAGACATCGACCATCCTAGTACACATAGACCATCATATCAGACATTGACCATCCAAGTACACATAGACCATCATATCAGACATCGACCATCCTAGTACACATAGACCATCATACT